>CATKHJ010100113.1:0-16880 GCA_949750685.1 Vernicia montana | reverse complement strand
GTCCAACATCCAAAAATACAACTGTTCATACAGAGAGCTTTTGAACGAGCGTTCATGAACTTCCAAAAATTGTTACTGTTCACACAGAGGCGATCTGAACGAGCGTTCAAGCCTAAAACAGCACAAAACCTTGTTCTCTTAACTCCAAACATTCCAAATTAATCCATTTAAGTCAATCAATGCTTAATACACTAGATACAAACATATCTCATCTTAGGAATTCCATAACATCACAAACATAGCATCTATCATTAAAATTTCATCGTCTTCATCAAAGGAATGTAACATATATACATATACATACATCGTACATAATACTTTCATAACTTAACTTAATCATTCCTTTACAAATTATAAACACACCACAAAATCTTGGGTGTTACATCTATGAATGACACATTACACCAAAAAAAAAAATTGCAAATTAGTAGAGCCAATTCAAAAAATTGTGAAGTTGGAACCTGACAACTCCCCTCTTCGCAATATTGAGGCTGAAAGAAATATCAATGTTAGGCTGATTAAAGAATTATTGTCTCTTGATGTTCATACTGATAAGGTACATCCATTTATTTATTTTTTCTACGTCAAATTTCTTTCTTATAAAATATTGTTTTATAGTTTCTTAAAAAGATATATAATTTTATTCCAATAAGAAATAAAATTCACTTGCAAGGCAACCATAAAAGATGTAGATGTATCTAATGGTTGGTGGTACAGAGCTTGCCCGCAGTGCAAAAGTAGTATCCAAAATTACAATGATCAAATGTGGTGCAATGATTGTGGACTCTTGAAAAATCCTCCCATTCATTGGTATCTTTTTTTTCAAAGCATTTTTTAATTCAATGCTTAATAAATTGATTGATTTATGACTAAAATATATGCATATTTTTTAAGTTATAAGCTATGCAACATTGTTGAAGATGAAACAGGCCAAGCAAAGTTTTTCATTTTTGGCCGTTATGCAATGGATTTAATTGGTTTACCAGCAAGTAATTTAGCGCAGGGATCTAGAGATAGGTTCTCACTTCCTCCATTGATTACAAGGATATTTGGAATGCAAAAACTATTTCAAGTTATGATTAATGCTCGCACCAAATATCCTCATGAATTATCATTCACAGTCACCCATATCTTTAAAGATGATGAATCTTCAAGCTCAACTGCACTAACTATTATTAAAGCTCCTACTGTGACATCAACAATCATTCGAAAGCCCTTGGCAACAAGCAGTGAAAAAAATATAAAGAGGGTTCTTGATTTCTTTGATGCAAGTGATGCTGATTTAGCTGAGTCTTCAGTGACTCTGCATCCAGCTGAGCATAGTGCTTTTAGCAATGAATTGCAAACAAATCTCTCTCAAGAAGATCTCTTTCAAGAAGAATCACCTGCAAAGAAAAATTGCAGCAGGATTCACACCATGTATAACCTTTTACATTATCTATGATATATTTCATATTGCCTCAACATTTTTAGATGCCATTATCGCAGAGCTACTTTGTCATCATCCTCCCCATAACAGAATATTTGCTACTTATGAAATTACTCTTAACAAGGTATAATTAAATTGTTGCTTTGTTTCCAACTTATTTTATTAATTTGTAATCAATAATGATATATATGTATTTTTTTCCCTAGGTATATGCAGCTCTTATGCAGCAAGTTAGCACCAAGAGTTCTTTGTTAGCCTTTAAACAATCTATCATCAACAATGATATTAATACTTAAACAATATGGATGTTTGGTATTTTGTATCGCACTGCATTTAACTACTATCATATCTATATATCCTTATTTGTGTTTTTATTGACATCAAATCGATGCATGCTAAAAATTAAAAAATAGATTATATTAACATAATATTATTTAAAACATTATGTATTTAATAATTAAAATAACATATTATGTTAAGATCAAAATAAAATGTCCCGCAGCTTCGCGAGGGTTTTTTCCTAGTATATATATATATAGAAAGCAAGAACTAAATTAAATTTGAGTCTCATTCTTATAAAATTAAAACATTTTAGTTCTCAATATATGTAAAAAGAAATTCATTATAATATAAAATTAATTTAGTTTAATACTCAATTTAAAAACAATATAAAACTCATAATTAAATTCATAGAAATTTATAACAATTGCAAATTTCATTAATTAATTCAAGAAATACAAATTTAATTCATAAATATACAATTACTTTAATTAAATCTAACTCATTACTAATTAACTATAAAATTAAAACAAAATTATCGATAATACCAATTTATCTCAAACAACTGCGTAAATATCATAATCAATTTTAAATTATCAATTTGAACCTGAAATATATATATTTACAAGCAATGTACTCATTTTTCGGGTATTTAAAACACCGAAATAAATTAATAACATAGCGTTTTAGGCTTACCGGAGTCGAATTTTCACAAACTAACTCCGGAGTCACGATGTATGCGTAAAATGAAGCTCATTAGAAATTCTGGATCATCGGCGTTGCATGGGGCCCACTCGACGGTGACCGACCGACGACGTGCCACCATTAACGGTGGCGGATGGGAGCGTCGTTCATACCAACTTGTAGATCATGAGTTGTTGATTCCAGAACTGTCGGCAGTGCAACTCAACGCCTCCTAGTCTCCCGAAAAATGCCTCGAAAGGTGTAAAAGGCCGAATCTTCTCTCTTCGATTTCGACGGCTACCGACGTCCCAACCGGTCGAGGTGGGTACTAAAATGCTCCTGGGATCATAAGCTTCAAAACGGTACCAAGCTCATTCGAAACAGTGGCCAGAATCTGGGTTGATAGGTTCAGTCAGCGATGGGCGCTCCAGCAACTTTGGGAGGCGCGTACGGTGGCTGGCGACGGAGTCTCACGGCGCGCTTCAGGTGACGGACTCGCCAATGGCTGGGCTTCACTCCGGTGTAGGCGGTGTCGCTCACCGCAGACCGGAGATGGGCAGATCGGAGCCCAGCTTCGGTTCTCCCTCTCTCTCTCTCTCTTTCTGCTTACACAGCCCGACAACAAACTGATTGGTCCAATTTTTGGACCAATCAGGCAGAAACCCATATAACTTTATTTTTTTTATAATAATAATAATAACTTAAACTTTAAATAACATAATTAAAAATCAACATTTTCTTAAATTTTACAAATAATCCTTTAATAAATAAATTATTATAAATCAAAACATAATCTCATATAATATTTTCATGACCTTAAATACCTTTACATATATCATTTAAATATAAATAATAAGCATAAATAATTAAATAAATATATTTTCTTATAAAATACTATTTTTAAAATAATTAAAATTCAGGTCATTATAGCTAAAAGAATAAAACAAAAATAAAACAAATCAAATGAATATAAGAAAAAGAAAGAGAGGGATCGAGAGGGAGATACAGAGGAAAGAACGAGAGTAAGAGAGAGAGACCAAGGGTATTGCAGCTACCTCTCACTAATTTTGCCCACCCATCGATGAAAAACTTTTCCCCGTAGTCTGTTTTGGCTTAAGATCATTAGAAAGATAAAGAAACTAGAGGAAAATTGAAAGAGGGAGAAGAGGATAGGTGACCTGAAAGCCACCACCATTGATTCCGGCAAGATGACCACTGTTTAAGCTATCATTGGTCATTTTCTTCTTCATTTAACATGGGTAAACATCTATTATTCTTAATTTTACTACTAATTGTGAATTTAATTAGATTTAAAGGGTTGTAAATAGAAGAATTAATTATAGAACTTTAACTTCCATTTAGGTTTTGTAATTTTTTTTAGAATGAATAGTTGTTGGGTAAGTTGAATTTTAAATACTTGAATCCTTTGAATATGAGTTTATACATTTACATGAATATGTTGTTGTAAATGTTATAGATAAATTTAGAATGTGTTAAAATTTTTCTATTTTGGTAGAAATCGAAATAATTCAATTCAAGATGATATTTGAATTTGGTTATAAATAGTTTAACATTACAATTTGGGATTTGAGATATCTAGTGAATTGAGAGTAATCAAAAGGATATAACGAAAGAGATAAATTATGTAATGTTCCTATTTGCTTCTTCTATGAATTACTTATTCTAAATAACCCAAATTGAATTGTGAATCTTATTATTGCCAATTGCTCATTGAAACTGTTCATTGAAACCATGACTATTGATGTTGTTAATTGTTCATTGAAGCCTTGTTATTGATATATGTTTATTTGATTGTGAAAGACCAATTGAACCAAAATGATGTTATATGATTGAAGCCATATGGGCTAGTTGACTTTATTTGTATTTGATTTCTTCTACTATGACCAAGCCCATGATAAGGTATAACAGAACTCCCAACTAATGGGGAAAAAACTATTGGACCAAGTGCACTGGTGACTCGACTGACCAGGTCTATAAACTAAGTCAGATATGTGATGCCTGACCCAGGGCGGACAGTACCCTAGGCGTGTACTAGATAAAGTGAACGTTAAACTATGCCTTACCTATGGAGGGCAGTACCCTAGGTGTGTACTCAAAGAAGTGCACGTTAAATATGATATGTATGCAGTAACTGTAGGGACAGTGGTTTAATCCCACCTACTAGATTATTGACATAATGAATATGGTGAATTGACGGATATAGTGATATGTTCTGTTATGACATTCCTTTCCTTTGGTGCCTTTCTTTCTTGGCACATATATGTATATGCTCATATGTTCATATGACCCACCCATTTGACTTGACCATGTAAATTATTGATTTATAAATATTTATATCCATTGTTATATATTGATTCTTTAATTATTTGTAAGCCTTCTCCTTCTTATGCATTTCATAATTTACTGAGTTGATGGCTCACCACATCGTCTGTGGAATTTCAAGCTATAGTTAGAAGAGTAAAGCAGATAGAGGTGATTAATAGAAGTTAGAGCTTCTTGACTTTCTCTTTCCCAAAGAAGCTATATACAAAGTATAAATTTATGTTTTACTTGCTTATTTTGTAAGTATTAGTTTGAAAGTTTAAATCTTTAGTTGCTCCGTAGTCTTTGGGAGTCATAATTATATAAATATTATATTTTTATGTATTATAAAGCATTATTGGACTTTCCCTTATATATCAAGGGTGATGGTTTCTATACGTGAATTAATCCTTAATAGTTAAAAGAAAATATATTGATATGAATGAATGTTGTATGATAATGACGGATGACCTATAAGAATAGATAACTATTTAATGATAAGGAATATGTACGAGTTTATTGATAAATATTATTGATGATTGTTATGAATTATATAAGTGGAATCATAGTGTAGTATGAGCAGATGTTAAGCAGGTTCTGATCTTAGACAATGAATTGATGATGTGTATGAATAGTGTATGATACCATATTGGAATCGATAGCAAGTATGGGTTCTACGGGTTTTTGGTAGCCTTAGGCTTACCCATACCCTAGGACTGTCATATCCCAAAAGTGGGATGTGACAATAAAAATGCATTAGGACTTAATTGAATAGTGAAAAGTACTTGAAAGAAAATGAAGTTGAAATTGAGGACTAAAAAGGAAATTTATAAGATAATGAGGTAATCTTACAATAATGAAAAGTAAAAAATAAAAATAAAAATATTATATATGCATGGCTATGTCGGCAAGAGAGGTGGAGAAATGATAAAGAAAAGAAATAAAAGAAAAGAAAAAGAAAGAAAGAAGAAAAGAAAGTCAATAGTCACTAATTTTGACTATAAACTCTCCCAAGTTTCTACATCTTTCCACATTTCTCTTTCATTTCTTTACAAGCTTTTCCTTATCTTTTTCTCTCAAAATTAGAAAAGAAAAACTTGAGTTCTTATGGATGTAGTGGCCGGCCCACCTAAGTTCAAATAACCAATAATGTTTAATCAAATTTCTTCTCCTTTTTGACTAATAAAACTCTCAAAAGTTCTACACACTTCCTAGTCTTGCTTATTTATTCACCGTTCTCTTTAAAAGGAAGAAGGCTTCTCTAGGTTTGGAGGGTGGGTGGCCTGCCAACTCAATTAAAAGAGAAGAAATCAAATTCCAAAGGTAAGAATATGAAAATTTCTTACTTCCTAATTGCCTAATGGAGATATGTGTAGTTTCTTTGAGAAATCATTGGTGTTTAGATGGTTAGGGTTTGGATACCATTGGAGGGAAGTTTAACAACTTGATTTATTGATTCTAAAGTATATAAAATGGACTTAGCTAGGTGTATTGATGGTTGAATTGAAGTTAATGAATATAGTTTGCAAGAAATTGGAAGAAGAGTTAACTAGGTTTTTAGTGAGAAGAATATAAAACATAAATTTGTACCTATTATTAAGAAATTTTAAAGAAGGAATTAGCAAAAGTGTAAAACATAAAAGTTTTAGATTTTTGTGTCTTATATATATCATAAAAATTTCTAGTCATTTGGAATTTTTTTGATATAGTAAACTGAGTAAAGAGTATAGGCTGCTAGAGAACAATATGTATTAGAGCATAATTAAAAATGCTACTGTGATTAATTTAATTCAGGGGGTAAATGGTTTTAGTTTTTCATGAAATTTGGTGTGAAAATCCATATACATGTTACCTAGGTTTCATAAAAATTTCAAGTCCAAATAATATGATTTGGTATGGTAAATAGGTAGCTAAAAACATACTGCTTAGACTGTCTTTGCATTTGACAGAAGATATTGATTAACTCAATTGAGGACTTTAGAGGCAGAATTAGGCTGAGCATAAAACATAAGAAATATTTATATGTGTATAAAGTTTTCATGAAAGGAATTTTCAATTGAATGTTCACAGAATGAGATATAACTAAATGAGTGAACAATGATCAGTCTGTCCACTGCACAGGAGCAGGGCAGAATTTGGGAGCTCACTAAGAATTGTGTAGAGTTCAGAATGAGCTGATTTTTGGATATGTTACTACCTTATGTGTCTACATTACATTCCAAAAAGAATTATATCAATTTGAGTAGTATAGCTTAAGTTATGATATAAACAGTGTGACTGGGTCAGTAGAAATCCCATAGACAGAATTTAATATTTAATATTTTAATATTGTTACTTAGTGCAATTAAGCTTATTGTGTACATGAATTATGCGTAGAGCAATCTGAGGAACATCAAGAAAGAGAGGTTCAAGAGGGTGAGGATCAAGAGTCATACTACTGCCCTATTGTTTAAGTTAAGGGAAAGAAAGTACTTGTAATCTAAAGGAAGTCAATGTGAGTGAAATACATATTATTGTTATTGCAAAAATTAAATTTCTTGAAATTTTAAATGATGAGTTATTCATTGAATTTCTATATGATGAGCCTAGTAAGGTATACTTTCAAATGTTTATTATAAATTTATATGAATTTATTGGAAGATCTATAAATGTTTATTGAAGTTTTTTTATGGAGTTATTGATGATTTTATTATAGATCTTTTGAAAATTATTTTACAAGTTCTTAAAGTTTATTGAAATTTATACGTATATTTATTGAATTTCTTACTGATGAGTTATTGAAGTTCTTCATATGAAGTATCGTAATTGTTTATTTGAAAATTATCGATTGATTGCAAACCCTTATAAATGGGAGTTTTGAGAATTGATATTTTCTCTATATGAAATTTTAAATTTTAAAGCAGAAATTCCCCTGACTAATGAGGGGCAAATCATCAGATTGTGTGCATACTTTACCCATCGGATAGGGTATATTATCCGAACTTTAGTTAGGAAGAGTATTGGTATCCTAGCCGTGAGATCTGACCCACCTTGTACAGTGGTTACTGTTGGCAGATACACCATTATTTATCGATGAGATAGCATTTGCTCTCATCTACTGACAGTGACAGTGACAGTGACAGATTTTTGCTTAATCATTCGATATCCAAATTTATTGATATATTCATCTTCTATCATACCCATTGTATTGCCAGTGACCCTTATTGTATCCATTGTATTGCCAGTGACCCTCATTGTAATCGTTGTATCGCTAGTGACCTTTATTGTATTGTACTATTGTTTATGAAGAATTGATTTTTAAACTTATATACTATTGAAGTTTTAAATTGATAAGTTTTATACAAATGAAAATTTTATTTGATTTCTCAAACTTAATATTTTTATATTTATGAAAAGTGTTACGAGACATTTGGGAACTTGATTCATTGTTTTCAAAACTTGATTTTTTTTAAAAACAATTTTTGATTTAATATGTATTTTACTCACTGAGCTTTTTTCTAAAGCTCACCCTCTTCACTCACCAGTGCATACATGTAAGTAGTGAAGCAGTGGTTTAAAACTAAGGCGAGAAAAGCAATAGAATACTCAAAGTTGATTCTTCAAGTTCACTTTCTTCACTTGAGGCCTTGGTCAAATAAAGATCTATTTTGCTACATATATACTTTAGGTCTGAAGAGTATTTTTAGAGCTCCATGGGTGAAAAATAGATTTTTGGATATTGATATATGTATATAAGAATTATATAATGAATTTGTATCAGCTGATGTATGGAATGAAATCTATTGAGTATAAGTTATATATTATGATATCGATTAACTGTAGTGAGGGAATAAGGTGGCATTGGAAGTGTTGTTTTGTCTGCAGGTTGAGATTCTGGTGAATGTGAATAGTTGCAGCTGTTATGCTGTCAGTTTTTCATTTGTTTGACAGTGCTCATGGGTTTTACAGGTGGTTGGTGCCCTTATGGCTACCCATACCCTAGGACCGTCGCGGTTCTCAAAGTGGGTCGTGACATCCATGTCCAGGGGCTACGGCGAGATCAGCTTAAGCTAGGTTATCCCTGTAATATCATTATCAATCATACATCATCTCATATACATAAATCATCATATAATCATATACATTCCTATGTTAGTATGAGTTGAATCCACATCCTCCTATTTCCATCGCAGTCACAAGGCATCTGTAGTAATTATTATTAACAGAACATATATAATGGCATAAACATACATTATGCTCTTAATTTAATGCAAGTAATGATAGCTAATATTTATATATAATATATATTCAATTGATGTATGAAGACGCTTGAAAGGTCAATACTGTATAACATATTGTAAGAAATTGAAGGTTTGACCAAATTAGAAAACAATACAAATAGGGGTGTCAAAAGGGTCATGACACGCTAACCCGATTCGCCAAACACGAAAATTTTTTGTATTAGGGTTGAGGTTTAGTAGGTCCGTGTCGGTAAACAGGTTGACCCGTTTATGACACTACTTAAACGAGTCGTGTAATGGGTTGACCCACTAACCCGTTACAACCCGTTTAATTTCACCTGTCGGGTTGACCCATTTATAACCCGCATATTTTTTTGTAATATTAAGGGTTAAAATAGTCATTTATATTGCATTGGAAGAGACAACAAAATAAATAAAAAAAAAATAAAATGACAAAAAAACAAAGATAAATAAAATATTATTTAAGTTTGTTTGATCGTGCTTGCTTGAATGTTTGAAAAACATATGAAATATGAAATTTTTAATGAATTTACAATTTTAATCATAATTTGATTTATGGACAATATTACAGTTAATTTTTGTAACAAATATATTACATTTTTAAGGTTATAAATGTCATACAGGTTAAATGAGTTGTCTCTGGTTCATGACTCATATACGATCCAGTTAAATAAATGGGTTACACGTGTCGTGTTCGTGTAACCTGTTTAATTTTCATGTTGTGTTAGGGTGACACGATTAATAAATGGTCGTGTTCGTGTTGACCCTAATCGTGTCACCTAAGTAGGTCAACCCGATACGAACACGACCAACCAATAAGTTTTGACACCCCTAAGTACAAAGTTTAGTGACTTTGCATGCAATTTACCCTGGAACCCATACGCAAGTACAACAATTCTCTTTTTTGCATGGATGACACATCACCTTGATTATTAATATGTTTTTTACCATTTTATTTTTCTCAATATGCTTTTTGCTCTCTCTCTAAACCTTCTTCACCTAAGTATGTAATTGATTTGGATTTACTAAATCCAACAGGAAAATTTGTAACCCAAAACCGTCGTCGCCACTGCTGCCGCACCTCCCTAGATTGTCACATACAACAACTGTCCATTACATGGAAAAATTATTTTTGGTGTTTCGTTATTACTAAGTGTATCTCTTTATATATATGGAGATCAATTTTGTGTAATAGAGGATTAATTGGTTGGGGTTTTTTGTTGGATTTTGAATATTGTTGTTTTGGTGGTAGATTAGAGATGGATCAGGAAGGAGGATCCAACAGCGAATCTTGCTACTACTTTGTTCTCGAGATTCACAGGGACTCCTCCTCTGATCTTACTACTACTTCACTACATTTTTGTAAAACAACTCCATTGCAATGTTAGAGGAACAAGCTGAAGGAGTAGCAATAAATACAATATACTTATAAAATCTATCCACCACAATCATAACGGAGGACATATCATTCACCTTCAGAAACCCGTTGATGAAATCCATCAAAATCGACACCTATGATTTTGTCTGGAATAGGCAAGGGTTATAGCAAACCTACCTCTTTCTTATTCTCAATCTTGTCCTATTGACACACAAAATAAGTCCTTACATATGTATCAACATCATCTTCCATTTTTGGCCAAAAATAGGAATGGGAAACAAAGTAAGCATCCACTCAACACTCAAATGACCAGCCCACTGTGGATTATGCATTTCCTTCAGTAGCTCTTTCCTTAAGTGAACAACAAAAGGAATGAAGATTTTGTCTTTTTTGTACAACAAGAGGTCATCTTCAAGTCAATAATGACGCACCAATCCATCTTTCACATGTTGCACAAGTCTGCTATTGGCCACATCCTCTTTGGCAACTTCCTTGATTCGGTCCAACAAGGTTGTCTCCACTTGAGACCCAACATAGATGGTAGCAAAATATATTTTTTGTTTAGAGCATCTGTAACTAGGTTGTGCCTACTAGGTTTATGCTCCCATACAAAGTCATATTCTGCCAGAAACTCTTGCCAACGAGCCTGTTTAGGGCACAACATCTTCTATGTTTTGGAGAAGGTATTTGCCACATTGTCGGTGCGAACAACAAATTTTGTCCCAAGTAAGTACACCATTTAAATATGCAAGCAGTGCACCACAACAACCATTTCTTTTTCATGTGTAGAATACCTTTGCTCATCAGGATTTAACTTCCTATTTTCGAATGCCATTGGGTGGTTATCTTGTATGAGCACTCCCCCCACCGCTTTATCCAAAGAATCCGTGTGAACTTTGAAAGGCAATTTGGAGTCCAACAATCGTAACATCGTTCAGAAGCAATGACCTTCTTCAACTTTTAAAAGGCCTCCTCACACTTCTCTGACCAATACCACTGCACATCTTTCTTCAAAATATATGTCAGTGAAGCCTCTTTCTTAGAATAACAAGCAATGAACTTGTAAAAATAATTCACCAGGCCAAGAAATGACCACAACTCAAGAACCTTAGTTGGGGCAGGCCAATCCAGAATAGCCTGAACTTTCTTAGGATCCATTTGCACTTGGTGATTGCTAACCAAATGCCCTAAGAACATGATCTCTTACTTAGCAAACTCACATTTTTCCATCTTCACATAGAATTGATATTCTCGCAATTGGGCCAACACTGTTCATAAATGTCCCAAATGTTCTTCCAATGACTGGTTATATATGACAATGTCATCCAAATAGACCATAATATAGAACATCATTCATCAAATTACAAAAAGTAATCAGAACATTTGGAAAATTAAACAGCATGACAAGGAACTCTGTCGCGACCAAATTTTTGGCCCCGGGTGGATAGACTCTGAATTGCTTTCCAACAAGAGTTACGGGAAGACAAATCGGGCAGAAGCCTAAGACGAAGAAATGATTCGCCACCTAGTTTTTAAATACTAGGAAAAAGAGGTGACTAAGATTCCTTGTATCTTACCTAACTTTCGTACCTAAGGTAGTTAAGTAAGAGCTTGGGAAGGTGTTAGGCACCCAAACTCACCCAACTGTGAGGCTGGCTTCCACTCATTGATTTTATTTAATTTAGGATGGGTAAGGCCTACAGAGCTTTTACAAATGGTAATATTATATCATGTAATTAGTAATTCAAATCAATATATATTGCATACAACAATTAACAAAACATTTAAATAACAATTTAATTACCAATTAATCCTAATTACCCATTTAATGTAATTGGACAAAAAATAAATTTATCAACTTACCGAAATTAACTTATTTAAAAATATAAACATAATTACTAAGAGGAAATAGATATTTAATTCATTATTGTAATAATTTATAATCAGTAAAAATAAAAAGACTGCCCATTTAGGCAACGAATAGCCTCTTTTGCGTGAGTTCACCAGCTTGCCTATACTCGCCCCTACACTGATCATTAGTTTGCCTCGTCATATCGAGCTCGTCAATTTGAGCTCTTCACCTCGCTACATTGAACTCATTAGCTATTTTTAACAGTTAATAATCAATAAAAAGGACAGATTAAAAATTTCATAAGCAACAAAAACTTAAACTATTAATCAAGATGAATTAAGAATGGGTCTTAATCATCAATGATCTTGAAAATAAATGAATATACACAATTATATATAAACAAAAAAAATAAAAACATAAAATCAATTATCATGATGCTTGATTAATATACAAAAGAATAGTAACAAAAAGGAATTGAAAATCCACCTGTTATAACCTATTCCTTGGCATCTCAAAAATAATTTAAGAGCATTGGGAATCCTAGGTTGATGAATTTTGCCCTCAGTGGCTTTTGTTATTTCATTTAACTTTTCAAACAAGATATTAGTTCACAAAGTCCCGCAAATTCTAATTATTTTTTAGTGTTTCTTTTTAGCTATTAAGTTTAAGGAAAAAAAGGTAGGGGGGGGGGGGGGGGTTTCTCTCTGTTGTTTCTTTCTTCAAAATTTTGATGAAATTCCTCCATTGAGCAGAGGTTCTAGCCTCTATTTATAGGCTAGAACTCTCCTCTAATTTAGGCAAAAAGATTAACTCTTTCCATTTTAAAATGATCTTCTTATTTAGAAAAAAAATATTTTGATTTAGGAAGGTTTTTATTTGGAAAATAATCCCCTCCCGTCGAATCTTCTCTTATCAATTGGTACCGAGCGGATCAAGAGGAGGGATTTATAGCTTGCCAAACAGGGGTACTGACGTGGGCCTAAATCTCGACTATAGAATGTAGGCATGGGCCTGTGCCATAGATGAAGAGGAATAAAATGGCCCCGTAACCATGCTTGAGACGAGGAGGAACGGTGTGGCTTCGTATCTGTGCTAGAGACAAGGAGGAACGAAACGACTTTGTATTCACGTTCTAGACGAGGAGGAACGAAGTGGCTTCTTATCTAAGCTTGAGACGAGGAGGAATGAAACAACTTCGTATTTTCACTCTAAACGAGGAGGAATGAAATAACTTCGTTTATAGGCTCGGATTGTTCCCCTCACTAACAAGCTGAAAATCAAGATTTTGGTTCCTTTATTGTTTGGTTTAATTCTTACCCTCTTAAATTCTTAGAAGTGAAACTTGTGAACTTTTCTCAAGAAAGAAAAGGCTATTGCCTTCCTCATAGGGCTCTAGAGGTCAAAAATTAAGCATCCACAATTTGCCCCACTTTAGCTTATTTTGATTCTCAAGATAAGACAAAACAAAGTTCGACTATAGCTTATTTTGCTTCCCTAACTCACACACATAGAGACCTAGAATGCTTTATGAATCCGACGGAACTGATCATGTCATTGTGATGTTGCCGTTAAGGCTCCTATTAGGTTTTCCTAGCCCAATAGGTGTAATGGGTTTTCCTGGCCCATTACTGCCCTTCACGACTTTGCTCTTTATGGTTTTCCTGGCCCAATAGGTGTAATGGGTTTTCTTAGCCCATTACAACTCATAGTGACTTTGCTCCAATTAGGTTTTCATGGCCCATTACTACTAGAGGAAAAAATTCTTCTTCATTTTCTCATCATTATGTAATTTCTTCGTTTTTCCCTTTTTTGCTTTGTTTTACTCTCTTACGAGCTTTATTCTCTTCACTTCATACTCTGGCTTTATTCTCTTTGCTTCGCACTCTAGCGTTATTCTCTTTGCTTTGCACTGTGGCATTATCATCTTCGCTTGGTTTCGCTCTTCGACGAGCTTGACTCTATACAAATTACATTTCAAGAAAAAATACTGATGCAATGCATGATTTTGGATGCAAGATACAACTAAGAGAGAGTTAAAATGTATTCTACATCTTAATAACTTTTCTAAATGCTAATGTTTCATGAGTTGTATTTTGTAGTGAATTCCTCAGCGTTAAGTCTACTAATTTAAAGTTAGGGGTGGGGGGAAAGGGGGGGGGGTTGCTGGAAGAGGTACCGAGGGTAGTTGTGGTGCATAGCCTAATCAAACCGGCTTTGATCTTGTAAAGAAGTTGATAGTAGCAGGATGTCGAGGAAGGTCTGCGCCCCATTCGCTCTTATACACGTGGGGTGGGTAAGTGCCCTATGCGTGTGAGGAATGACACTAGGGTATCTCAATTCGATATTGATTCAATTTTAATTGCAATAAAAATACACCATATGCTTCTGTAATACCCTATACTCATATGATTCGTAAACAATAGTCACGATGATATAGAAAGATAAATTGGATATTCATTTGATCGTTAAAGCTGAACTCATATTCATAAGTGCCTAAATATACTTATTTAAATTTTGAGTAAATTCTATGATAGTGATATATGAATATGTTTAATATGAATATGATAAATGTGAATATGCTTAATAAAGTGCATTGGTAAATGATTAAGGTAATGTACATCGTAATAAGGGCAAAATGGTCATTTCGGCATTTCCCCAAAATCTGTAAAAAATCTTCATGTGTATACTAATATAAGTGATCAAAGTGTGATTAGGCCCAAATCCAAAGAAGTGGCCGGCCATGGTCTAATGAAAGGGAGAAAATGTGACTTTGATGATGATAAATTATGCTCAAAATTGGGTTAGTGGAAAGTGGGCCTCACTTTCCACTAACACAATTTTTAATCTTCAAAATTTTGATTCATTGAATCTAACAAAAAACTATCATCATATTTTCTATCAATAAATTATTTTATAATCCAAGCTTTCTTGAGAAGCCATACAAGATCCACCATTCATTTCTTTTCATCAAATTTCCAACCATTCACTATTTTATAAAGAAAAATTGTCTTTATCTCTTCTCTTCATTTTCTACACACTTCTAATAACACAAAAACATTTCCTCTTACCAAGAGTGGTTCGGCCAACACACTTTGACTATCAAGAATCAAGAAACGTCAAGGTAAATCCCTAAAATCTTGCTCTAAATTTCATCCCAAACTTGGATAATTAATTGTTTTACAAAGTTCTCAAAGTTTCTCCTCATTTTCTCTTCCTTACTTGGTTCGGCCTACACTTGAAAAATTAGAAAAAATTATTTATTTTTATTTCTTGATATTTATGAGTGTATCATGAAACTAATTGAAAGGTTTGATGGTTTAATTAAGTATAGAATGCATGATAAAACTTGATTTGATCTTGTATCTTGAAATTGGGATATAGGGTTCAATTTAGGAAGAATATTGAGAAGAGAGATCGAATTTAGGGAAGTGTTAAATATAAAAGTTGTTTTATTATGTCTCAACTATAAACTCATAAAAGGGTTTGATGAAATTCCTAAATGATAATGAGATATCCTTCCTATAAGTATACTGATCCGGATTTGGGGTTTAGTGAGAAACTTGAAATTGTTTGAACCTATAGAGAATTTTATGGATAGAATTTGGAGGTAACCCAAACATAAAATTTGTAAATAAATATCTCAAATATGTACCTGTAAAAGGAATTTGAGAAATTTAATGTGTGTAGAGAGAAATCGCACCTGAACTGAAACTAGTACTATTCACATATTGAATTGGTAGTCCGAATTAGAGTAGCACAATTGATAACTTTAGAGACTGAATTAGGCCAAGTATAAAACATAAAAAATGATAATTTACATGTTTATAAGATTTATGTAAAAATAAATTTTAATTGGATATATATATTTTGAGTTATACTCAAGTGAAAGTGAAGGGGTTAGTCTGCCCCTACAACAGAAACAAAACCGGATTAGAATAGTCAATAAGTTTTCAATAGAATGAATTTTAAGTTTAATTTTGGACATGTTATAAATTCATATGTCTAGTTTATGATTCAAAAAGAATCAACTCATTTGAATTAGTAAATCATGAGAAATGACAGAAACAAGGTCACAAAGTCATATTATATAATTAAGTAATAAATGAAAATGTAATGTTTTAATGTTAACATTTATTGTTATGTTCTATTTTGTCATAGTTTTAGTAGGATTAATTGTTTAGTTTTTAGTTTAATTTAGTTATTTTTATGTTTGTTTTAATGTTATTTTTTTAGTTGTATGTTGCGTGGTGTTATTGGCGGATTTCAGGTCAATTGATTAATTTGGAATCAAAACGGTGTGGATTTAGGCTAAGCTATGCATGGAAGATTATTAGCTGAACATAGGCATGTTCAACTAAACAGAGGCATGTTCAATGATGTCACAAGATGAACAGAGGCGTGTTCTCCATTCAACACGGGCGTGTTCTTCCTTCTATGTAAACAACTTTGCGCCACTAGTAAAAGGAGCCCCCCGATTTTCACAATTCAACTTCTAGTTTTTTCTTCTTTTCGTTTTCTTTTCTCTGTACATTAACTAGATTAGGTTTTTTATTTTTATTTCAATCAATTGTTTCTAGTTTTAATTCAAGGATAATTTGGATTTGAGATCAATTTACATCAAGGATTAAAATCAAGCCTTGGAATTCATTGACCTAAACAGTATTGTATCCCTAACTTTATTTTAATTTCTATTTC
>CATKHJ010100077.1:0-20567 GCA_949750685.1 Vernicia montana | reverse complement strand
AAATTAAGGTGGCGACTCCCAAAGTCAATTTTCAGAAATCAACCAATCCGAACCCGAGGGTTCCATCGTGAGACCAGACCCGAATGAGCATTTCGATCCCCCTCTAGCGGATCGGACCGGTGCTCGGGCGAGGCCTCACACCGTGCAAATCCAATGTGCACGGTCATTGCACATCATTACCCAATATGTCCCTTTTTTATTCTCCTGACCTTTCTATACTTATTTTATAATAACTTGAACTACACTTGTCCAAATGACTTGATTTTTTTTTTACTTAAACTAAACACATAAATCTAAAACATATCAAAAATTTAACTTAAAATATTAACTACACAATTTATGGTAAATTTCTAAAGTCTCCTCTATTTCTGCTCAAACTCATTCTAAATAGTCTCCACAATCTTAGCTATAACTCCAAATGTATAGGTTCAATTGCAAAATTGATTTATAGTCAATTAGTTTATATATAAATAAACATTTTTTTATATTTTGAACTTTCTCTAATTTAGTCTCTAAGGTCTTTTAAAAAAAACATACAAATTCATATTCTTCACTTCTCTTTCTTTAATTTCTTTATTCTTTCTTCATTTCTTCTATCCAATCATCTTCCAATTAATTCCACTTGATTAAATCTCCATATTACTTGCATCCAATCATTCACAATAATTTATAACTCATATCTTAACCATCATACATCACTAAGGGATAATTAATTCTTGAATTCATTCTCATATAATCATATAACTTAAATTATTCAATAACCAAATACACAACACACACAAATTCTCATACACTTATATATATACATATATATATGTAACTCTCTAAATTATAATACATATATAAACCATGTACAAAATTCATTCCTTGAGCATTTACATTAGTTCCGTACACTTAAACTCATCTCATTTCTTTCAACAAACATATACATTGTACTTAACTTACAATACTATCTTGCACTTACACTAATACTTACAATTACATATTTCTAACATCATCTTTAATTTCCTATTAATGTCCTTCTTATCTTTGTCAAAAATAACCATTATTCTTTCTAAAATACTCTTACATATTCACTATAACTATCTTCCCTGTTCACTGAAGTCTGGGTTATTACAATTTTATTGGGTTCCTAAGGGTTCCAGGGTAGATTTTAGCCCTCCAGTTCAAGTTTAGAAATTAGGTTATATTTTATTTTAATTATTTTTATTGGGTTTGTAATTGAAATATCATTCATTTTTCGAAGGATTCCCATTCCCTTAATCTTGATTTAATGCTTTAGATTTAGGAATTAAAATAATTGATCACCAATATGCAATCTGATAATTAAAGGATTTATGCATGTAATTAAATTTAAAATGAATTGATTAAATGGAATTGCAAGATGAAGCTTAGGCAAATAATTGGATTTAATTAATTAGTATGCATGTTTAGGTTATTATTGTTTGCGCCTTCAATTCTCAAACATGTTTCATGCAAGCATGAGATGGTTGTATTAAATTGGTAGAAACAAGGCATGTTTAGGATTGCAAATGAATTAGGATGACATGATGCATCTATAGAAACCCACCAAATGGCTAAAGTATAGAAACTTGGTAAATCCAAAACACTAATACGGTTAAATTGTTTGAGGCATGTTGATGTGTTAAATAACGCACCATATGAAGTGAAATGATCGATGATGTGTAATAAACTGTCGTGTTAATATAGTCCAAATAATCTGATGAAAGCATGCGTTAACGGAACCAAACAATGGAACCCAGCTTCACAGCTGGGCAACCTGGGTGCCTAACACCTTTTCAGGATCGTACCTGAATTCCTTACTCATAATCTCTAAATTGGGTGATTAGGTAATAAATTAGGGATCTTAGTCACCATTTTCCTATTTTTAAAAACTAAGTGGTGACTTCTTTCTCAGTCTTGGGCCCCTCCCTTGGTGTTAATCTCCCAATGTTCTATTGAAAATCAGTGCAAAGTTCATCCACCCGGGGCCAGAAATCTGGTTGCGACAATAACACAGATAAAGATTTGATCTTATTCAGGAAAATTCTTTTCATTTTATTCATATAAACCACTTTGTTACATGATTAATTCTTACAATTCTTCTACTTCTTATTACAATCCAACAATAAAAACTTACAATTTAAAACTTAATATTTCTAAGTTTATGCTTTATTCTAAACCGAGTACTTTCTTCGCTTATAAGCTATAAGAGCCTCTTTGCTCAGTATGAGGGCCTCATGCCTTCGCTTCTAATTTCTCCAAGATCGTTTGCCTAAAAACTTTTAAGCTAAATCCTGAAATCCACAAACGATGTGGTGAGCGGTCAACTTAGTAAAATCATAGAAATGCATTAGAGGCCAAGAATCATGGGTAAACAATATCGAAGCAGTTAAAATGAAGCACGATGCTTTATACATTATAGTAGATTTAAGGATCACAGGAATCAAATACATATATACATATATTTATATCTTCATATAAAATAACCGTTTCATTTCTTTTAAATTGATAGAAACATGCATTGTGAGTCGGGTTCTTTTTTCACATCACCGCAACCTCACTTAAACATTTTCCATCGGAGATCTAATGGTAGCCGAACCACTAATCAAAAGTCTCTGTCATTGTAGCACCATCGTAATGCCATCGTAGTATACACCATAAAGAATTGAAGGCATAGTGGAGCGAACTCATATGCTCTTCATAACAATTATAGGCTACTACTAACACAAGAAACATTTCTGCATGCCTGCAATAATACATTTAACTTAGTTTATAGACCCCGTTAGTCAAGTCACCAGTGCACTTGGTTTAATGATTACCCTCATTAGTTGGACGTTTTGTCAATTTAACATTCATTTTACACACACACACGCACACACACACACATATATATCAGTATTACTTTAAAGGGAACCTTTCACATCATTCTTATTCATAAAAATTGCTCAAATGGCTTCGATTATAATAGGATGACTTCGGTTCGAATGACCTTCATCATTTACAAGAAGATCGACTTTGATTACAATGAGATCTGATCATAATAAAGACTATCCAGATTATAATAATATAGCTTTGGTCTGAATGACCTCACTTACATTAGAATGGCTTCAGCCCAAATGACTTTGTCGACTTCACTTTTCAATAGGTCTTACGGATACATAAAATCTTAAGTTACCTACCAAAGGTGAAGGTAACAACAATACTAATGAAAGTAATAATACATAGGAGGTTAGCAAAGGAATGAGATTCAACGAAGTACATAGAAGGAATTTCATTGAATTTTTCATGCGTCTCATTAACTTAGAAACAGTAATGAACACATTCCTATAATCTTACCTCTTCGTTATATCCCTCGATTAGGCTCTTCAGCACCCTTCAAGTTTCTTTTCCAGCTCTTTGATTTCCCATCATCTCTGGGTACCATTTCATTCAATAAGAACCTCCATCTTTTCTGATTGTAGTTGTTCTAATAATAAAGCTCCAAATCATCACCATCAAAATCTCCACTGATGGCTCCTTATTAATTCCTGGATCATCCCAAAACCAGACATCATCACCTAGGTTCTGGTCATCACCAAGATTAGTCTCTTCCATCCTTATGCTTACTAAATCCACCGATTTGTCTTCTAAACCCGCTTGTAGCTCCTCTAAGAAAACTGGGAGAGTCATTCACTTTTCAAAATTTTGGGTTTTATTTACAATTAGTTACTATCTCAAAAGAAGGTTTGAAGAGAGAAAGAGAGAGAACTTTGGGTTCCCTTAGGAGTTTTAGTTTTAGAGAGAAAACTCAGAATTTAATCTTAGAGAGCGATGTAACCATTAAAAAATGAGACTGAATGGTTTTATGGATCCTTAAATAGGGAAGGAGCAATTATGGCATCTGTTTTTTTTTTTAAAAAAGACATAAAGGTGGTCAACAGTGTTAAATGAAAAGACTTTTCTTATTGGAAATGTAAACTTTTTATTGGAAACGGTAAACTTACCTTGGAAGGAAAGGTATCATAAATGATTTATCAGGGTAGATGACTTTTCGTCTAATCAATACTTATCACCATCACAATAAAATATTTATCTCCACTAGTCACTCACTTTTCATCATTACGAACTCATCAACTTGCCTCATCACCGAAGCCTTATCATTGAATCCATCATTTCTTTCTCACGAAACATACACTGATGTCTAAGCCTTATCGTCGAGTCTTCAATTCGTCTTTGCTTAATCTAGTCTAAGCTTACCCGTTTCTCTTCGTATTCTACTGACTCCTTTGGCTTCATTATCAAAGTCCTAAGTTTGTTGTAGGTATGCTTTACCCACTTCGTTGATCCGAATCCATCTATTCGCTTTATACCCTTAGGCTTTTCTGGCGTCTTACTCTATTTGACTATCACATGAATACTCCTTATCAATTAACTCGTACATATTCCTTTTAATGTAATGTCTCTCATTTTTTCTATTATTTCTCATACAAATTTATCTTATGATCTATCCTCACTTCTCTGACCACTCCTCCTTTATTCCCACTTTTATCACCTACTTTGTCATAGTCCAACAAGTCTCACTCATGCACCTTCGTTGTTAAGGCCTATCCTCACTTATCCTTAACTGCTTACTATTACTAGTGAAAACCTGGGGTATTATAATAACATTTAACTCAAAACTTTTATATTCTTTCATTTATTCAACTCTTAATTTTTTTATAAGGGTAATATTATCTAAATAAAAAATTTATTACTATTACTATTATTATTAATAAGAAAGAATATCTTTTATTTTATCAATTTTAAAGGAAAAATAAAATGAGATTTATGGATAACTAATCACATAGTTGCACACCAAAACATAACTTAATAGTAAGTGTATATTCTTTTCGACGATAGATTCATAATCGATTCTCCGTCCCAATACTTTTAAAAAAAATCACATAGTTTGCTTTCTTTTTCAAAGTCATTAGACTCTCGAACAAGAGACAATTATTCTTCTAACCATAGTTATTAAACCCGGTCCGGACATCAATCCGGTCTATAAGCCGGATCGACTGGTCAGTGGTTCAACCATCAGGTCAATGGTTGAACTGGTGGGTTAATGTAATTAATTAAATTTATAATTTATAATTTTATATAATAAAATAAATATAAAAGATTAAAAGATTTAGGAGTACTTAAATTTTCATTCAAAAGTAAAAATTAACAAACTAAATATTTCAGTTTACAAACATAAAAAAAATATATAAATAAGTCCATTAGATATTTCATGTATCTTTAAATTATTAGCATATTTCATTATATATCAATTTAAGAATTAAATATAATTAAATTATTAAATTTCATAAATTAAAATTAATTTAACATTAAGAATTAAAATAAAATGAAAATTTTCTAACTTTTACAATATAGAATGAAAATACAAAATGATTAAAGAAATCTTTAGAAATGAAAATAAAAGTGTACATCATAATAATTTATCCAAACAAATTAGGAAATAATTTATTTGCTAACTTATATTTTTTATAAAGAAAAATATATGAAAAACATGGAAACATGTAATACATTTCTTGTCTCGATATCTATTAAAAATATGAAAACATGTAAATAAGAAAAAATTATAGTGAAAAAAGAAAAAAAATTAAAAATTGTGAAATCACATGGTCACTGGCCGGGTCACACGGGATCACCGGTTCAACCACTCGGATCCCATAATTTTTTATGAATCAATTATAAATTTAATCTTATTACAAACTCGGCCCAATTTAATATTTGGTCACCGAATCAACGGTTTAACTGCCCAGGCTGATCCGGTTTAATAACTTTTTTATTTTTTTTTTCGCCAAAGTCCGGGTTCAATATCTATGCTTCTAAGTTTCTAAAATGCGTCTCTTTAATTTCCTTTCTTATCCTTACTGTCAAATAAAGTTTTTTTTTTTTTGCCAGAGTACTGTCAAATAAAGTTTAAGGCAGAAAAAAAAAAAAAAAATTTTGTGGGGGGTTGAAGCTGGAGGTGCATAAGGGTTATTAAGTAATTTCGAGCTATCCATATCATCTCCTTCCAAAAAGGAAGGCAACCGGCTCGTGGCCCGTTTCCCTTCGTCGCATCTGCCCAATTAAAATCCCATTTCTCCTCTTCCCCTTTCTCTCGCCCGTGACCGTACAACCCCTTCTCTCTCTCTCTCTTTCTTTCTTCAATCTCCATTTCCCTACTTTCTCTCTCTAATTATATCTCTTTCTGCGTCTTCAATCTAGGGTTCATGTTCTCACCAATGTGTCCCCTTCCAAAACCCTAGTTGTTTTTTTTGGTTTTATTAGTATTGTTAGTCTGCTAGTAAACAGAATCACGATGGACGGAACAGTCAGCAACGGAGGAGGCGGAGGAAGTGGAGATGCTTCAACTAGCGGCGCTGGCGGTGGTGTAGCACAAGGGACTGCCCCGGTACCGATTTCGACGCAGGCAAATGCTCCGCCGCCGTTTCTAAGCAAGACTTACGACATGGTGGACGACCCAGCGACGGACGCTATCGTGTCGTGGAGTACGACGAACAACAGCTTTGTGGTGTGGAACCCGCCGGAATTCGCGCGTGACCTCCTACCCAAGTACTTCAAGCACAACAACTTTTCCAGCTTCGTTAGGCAACTCAACACCTACGTATGGCTTTTTGGCCTTCGCTCTCTTTTATTTATTTTTTCTTTGCATTTTTGCTTCGTTGGAGTTGGTTTGTTCTGTAATGTGCTTATGTTTCAGTTTGTCTTAGTGACGTTTTGCTTGCTTATGGAGACGATGAATCATGTTTCTGATTTGGTAACAGTTTTGCTTGTTATGGATATTGATTGGTGTACGGATTTTGCAAGGTAGTTGCGGACTAGAGTTGCTATCTACTGTAGAAATCAATTTGCTTTGTGAATTAGATTTTGGATTTTGTCACAAAAATTTCATTTGTTTGGTTGCTGAGAAGGTTTAGGAAGGAAGGAGGTTACTTGTGGTATGTTGTAGGAGGTGAATTACAGAAATGGTTTTGTGGGCCATACTGTTGTATTTTCTTATTCATAGCTATTGACAGGTTCTTGGAACTAGCATTGCAGTTCTGATTTTGAGAAACAACTAGATATTGTGGTATTTGGGGATATTGAGGAAAAAAGAAAGAAAATTAATTGTTTAAATCCTATGTAGGGAATATTCAGAGGAATGAATTTACGTGAGTTTTCCTTATTTTGGTTCATGGTAATTGAGTTGGTCCCTTTTTTCCCTCTGTTTTAAGTGTATATTGGACGGATGAATGTAATTGATTTCTCTGGAGTCTTTTCCTGAGGTTTGAGGCTGTTGTTGGAATAAGGTAGAGATTATGGGCTTAATCTAATCTAAAAATGATTTTCACTACCACCATGAATTATGATTAGATCATTAAATAGTCTTCCTTATTTGGTTGTTTGGAAATTTAGGAAGAGGAAGAGGAGATGGTAATCTGAATCATAGGTAGAAATCTAAGACTTGTGTCACTCAAGTTGGTGTGTGTTCTTTGCAAATATAAGTATTTACTTCAGAACTGGGAAAAAAGGTTTGGGTCGTATTGTTGATTTGTGAATATGGTTGATTTGACTTTTCATTGATGATATGGTTATGTGAGTGATAGTGGTCTAGCTCTGAACTTATTGATGCAGTTTTGAGATTGGAGGCAATTTAATTGTTAAAGAAATCCCTGTTGTTAAAACTAGGGCGAGAAGAGTATTTTTCTACCTTTTGATATTTGATTCAAGTCGGAGGGAGGTGGAATTTGTGTCAATAAAATCAACTTTGAGGAAACAATTTGGAATTAGGTTATTGTGATTATAGTGTTTGGGGCGACGGCTTGGTTGCAGTACACTTGTAGAAAATCCTGATATATCTTTGAAACTTGCCATTTGGTTAATAAAGAATTCAGGAATAAAAATATAGATTATTTTGGGCACTTATTTGTATATATGATCTTGATCTTCGATAGTTTAGGAACTTGCAGTGTGCTTCACTGAAGTCAGTTGACATTGATGAGATTTGATTATTTATTTTTCCCCTGAACCAATGGATCTTTTCAAGTTTGAAATTTTAATTTGTCTTTTCCCTGCCTTGTCTCAGCAACCAAATGAAGCAGAAATGGAAAAATGGGAAAAGAAAGCATATCTCAGATTGATCATGACCTGATTACAAGGTTATCAATGATTTTGGTTTATGAATTCTATTTTCTTTTACAAACTAGACTGGCTGAAGGCAAAGAATATATAGACATTTTAATCACCTTGGCTGCATGCAGAAGAAACTTGGCATGAACCAATTCTTTCATCTTCCAAATTTGGTTAAAGAAATTTTGATGATCTTTTCATGCTAGTTCGGATCCATGACTACTTTAAGGATATGGGGTTGATAGAATGATGCACTTGTGCATTTATGGTAATCCTTTAACGCTTTTGTCAGTCTTGAATCCAACAGCGGCATTAGCCCCCTGTTTGTGGTGACATAAGTCCCTAAAACATTTCATGGTGCAGAAAGTTGGATTTCTATCAGTTGTGACTGTCAAACCAAGTCCTTAGACATATAATTCTGGATGATTGCATTGTAGGTATTTAGATTGCAATCATAGTTCTAGTCTTTATGTTTTTCCAACCATTGGGAACTACATTTAAGTTTTTGACATATCATGGCGCTCCTTAACAGGCTTACCTTGTTGCAATTGTCTTCGGGATACTTGTTCTTGTCCATAACAGCACTATTGCGGAAGACGCTTGATGTTTGGCATGTGCATGACTGGACCTCTGCCACCACATTTAAAATGTGCAGGCATTCATGTTTTAGCCTTTACTATAAAACTTCTGATTATTGCTGTTATTTGTAGTGTAGTATCAATAGTAGTGTTGGTGAGGCACTACTATCTGCCAATTTAGTGTAGTACAGTAGTTGGACATTATTCTTCTTCATGGACTTTATACAAAAATCTGCCATTACATCTTGGATTTCTATCTGCAAACCAAATCAATATTTTGCCTCGAGTACATCCTTATCTTGTGTACGGCTGCTCATGAAGCAAGCTCATCAGTCCTCTCTGTATTCTCTCAGCATCATGATTTCCTTTTTTATGTTCTCAGAGCTTTATAAAGAGTTTGGTATCTACTCAAAGGAATTTTCCTTTCAAAAGTGTCTTCATTGAATCCCATGTTGTCTCTCCACCTCCTCTAGACCCCTTATTGGTTTCAATTCCACCTTTCTAAAATTTTGATTTCAAAATGTTGCAGGCTTGCCTCCAATTTTAGTTATCTAGAAAGAACTGGTATGTGATTGTGGTTTCCGTGAAAATTTTACCCCCTTAATTTTTTGAGAATTCATAAGAAAGCCTAAGTTTTCCATAGTAATATTCTGCACCTTGAAGTACTTAAAGCTAAACCGGAGCAAGTGTATGAAAATTCTGCACCTATTACTAGTCCAAAAATATGTTTGACATATTTTTTATTCCAAGTATATGCTGTCGAAGTGTGACCCTGGTTTAGATATCTTGCATCACTGCATTTTCTATGATGTTTATTATCAGATAAGATTGACTAGGAAACTGCTATTTAATCATTTTCATGCACTTATATTTGCTATATTTGCTTGTTCTTCTTGCTTTCCCTGTCTTTTTCTTCTAATTGAAGGTGGGATGTTATACAAGTAAAGTTGTTAGTTTTTAGCTTCTTCTACTGTTATAAGCCAAGTGGGTCATGGAAAGCATACAAGAGGACGTTTTATTTGGAGTCTTCAAACTCTTAACTCCTACCTGGTGGCTGTCCTCTTTTTCCATAATTATCATCACTGTTCCCTTATCCACCCTGTCCTCCCTTTTAGTGTCAGAATGTAGCAGAGTGGAAAAGTCAAAAAATAAGTATAAAAAGAGAGAAATAAAGTCACGAGGGAGAAGTCTGCTACTGGACTACCTTCCGTTGCAGGCAATGAATAAATAAATAAATAATAAAAGATAAAGTAAAAAATATGAGAGACATATATAGAGAAGAGAGAGTAGCTGTGGGACATAGTGTCAATTAGAAGTGCACATTCAAAATTAGTCCTTGAATGATCCAAGGCAATGCAACTTCCTTGAATGATCCAAGGCAATGCAACTTCTTTCAGCTTAAGAGGCCTAGCTGGTCTTCACTTTGTAGAGAAGCTGTACTTGTTGCAATTGAATCAAGAGATTATGTAAAAGGATGCCGAATGGTTGTGATTTGTGAGAAAAGTTCAAAAACTAGGGGTCTGCTTGTTATTGTTGAAGGTTTTTCGTTTTTCAAAAACCAAAAATAGTTTATGGATTTTTTTTCTATTTATTGAAAATTATTTATTTGTTTCTATAAACTATTAGTCTCCATGACTACCTTATCTAGAAAGGGGAGTTGCAGATGATACTGAATTTAGGGTTAAAAGAGAGAAAAAGAAGGAAAGTTGGATTTACGTGTAAGAGAGAAAAAGAAGGATAGTGAATTTAAAAAACATAAATTCATAAATCATGATTTATGGTTTAATAAAATCTATTTTCAGTAGTATGGAGTGTGTGTGTGGGGGGGATATAATGGTTAGCGTGCTTCTTCAAAATCACCATGATTTTGAGGTGTGTATGTGTCCCTTATCTGTCCCTGTGTGTGTGTGTGTGTTTATACTATTCGAAAAAAAAGCATATATGTGTTTCGCATGTGCGGTATGTGCCTCTCCCATTCGCGAGAGTCCATTCTCCCATGGATGGACTAATGGAGAGTGGGCTGGGGTTTCGACCTCCCATATCGGTAGTGTAGAGTGTGTGTGGGATATAAAAGTTAGTATGCCTCTTCAAAATGACCATGGTTTTGAGATGTGTACGTGTCTTTTTTCTATCCCTGTGTGTGTTTATATTATTCGAAAAAAAAAAATATCTATTTTCTGTTTAAAAAACAATTTGTAAAAAAGGTTAAAAAAAAGAAACTAAGTAGTTTTAAACAAACATGTTTTGTTTATTTTTAAAGTAAAAAAAAAAAAACCAATAATAAAAACAATAACAAACGGGCCCTAAGAAATCATAGACAGGCTCTTATTTCTTTATTATGTTTATCCCCCCTAATATCTGTTGGCTGTTAAGCTGGCGATGCTGAATAGACTTGTGAGTGCTAATTTGTAGATCTTGACTCATTCTAAGGAGCGAATGGGGATTGTGAAGTGACTGAGTGTTCTGATGCATTAGTTTGCTCTGTGGGGATCTTTTTAGGCAATATAAGTTGTATGAACTCAGGAAGTCCCTTGAGAGTTGGGATATAGGTAGGGTTACTATCTTTTGCATCCCTAAGGTCTGATTTTGTGTTTGTGTGTGTCAGATGGGATGGAAGTAAAAGGGAAAAGAAAAAGTAACATTGCAGCATGCAACTATAGACCAGAATAAGAAGAGATTGAAAGTAGAAAATGGAACAGGAGAGAGATTCTCTCTCTCATTAGTATTTTGTGAATATCTGAATTGTACAGTGCCATAATCCTAATTTGTTTTTATCTTCCCATATTTTGCAACCTTAAAACACAATAAAACGCACCTTGTTTATTTCTTATGTATGTTGGGGCCTATTTATGCTCATTTTGCATGAATTGCTAATAAGAACATGCTAATAGAGTTTCAACAGCAGATAATTTTTTTCTTCCCATGCCTTAAAATTTTCATTCTTGGGAGGAGTTATTCTGTATGGATCAGGTTCAGGTGTTGCATAATTACATGGTTCAAAGAGTGATTTGTACTATTTTTTTTGAAGCACCTGATTTATTTAGTTACAGTCAAGTTCTACATTTTTGGCTTTATTCATTTTTTTTTACCTCTCTATTTTGAAACAGGGTTTCCGGAAGGTTGATCCAGATCGCTGGGAATTTGCCAATGAGGGGTTCTTGAGGGGTCAAAAGAACCTACTTAGGAGTATAACTCGACGAAAACCTGCAAATGGACATGGTCATCAACAGCCAAAACAGCCACCTGGACAAAGCTCATCTGTGGGTGCCTGTGTTGAGGTTGGGAAATTCGGGCTGGAGGAAGAGGTTGAGAGGCTTAAGAGGGACAAGAATGTGCTTATGCAAGAACTTGTTAGGTTGAGGCAGCAACAACAGGCTACAGATAGCCAATTGCAAACCATGGTACAGCGACTTCAAGGAATGGAGCAGCGACAGCAACAGATGATGTCATTCCTGGCAAAAGCTATGCAGAGCCCTGGCTTCTTGGCTCAGTTTGTACAGCAGCAAAATGAAAGCAACAGGCGCATAACAGAAGCTAACAAAAAACGAAGGCTCAGGCAAGATGGTGTTTCTGAGAATGAGGGTTCTAGTGCTCCGGATGGCCAGATTGTGAAATACCAACCTATGATGAACGATGCAGCAAAAGCCATGCTGAGGCAAATCATGAAAATGGATGCTTCTTCTAGGATGGAATCTTACAACAATGGTGTTGAAGGTTTCCTGATCGGCAGTGATTCACCATCATCCAGCGGAATGGAGACTGGGAGCACTTCAAGCCGTGTATCAGGAGTGACTCTTCAGGAGGTCCCACCAACTACAGGGCATTCGACATATGTAACAGCAGCTTCAGGGCTATCAGGGCATGACCCTTCAGCTTCCATATCGGAAATAAAATCCACCCCACATATAGCTAGTTCTGAAAAGTTGGCAGCCTGTCAATTTCCAGATGCAAGTGCACTGGTTGGATCACAAGAGGCACCTTCTATCTCTATTCCTCGGTCAGATGTCATACCAACACTTTCTCAAATTCCAGATATGGCGCCAGAAAGTATTGTTGATATGCCTGGAGATAGCTATATGGAACCTGAAACTGGCAATGGATTTATGGATTTGACTTCATTTGGAATAGGTAATGTTTCCCCAGATTCTGATATTGATATATTGCTAGAAAATTCTAGCTTCTGGGATGAACTTGTGCAAAGTCCAGTGCCTGAGGATATTGAATCAAGCTCCATGGATGTTAAAACAAAGGGAAATGATATGCAGCCAATGGACAACCGGTGGGACAAAGCTCAGCACATGGATCAGCTTACAGAACAGATGGGGCTTCTCACCTCAGATGCTAAAAAGCTTTGATCTTATTTTACCAAATGTACATTTCTTGCACGCTGCCCTAGGTAAACATCCGGATAAACTTTTAACCCTTAAAATCATATGGTCCTCTTCCTCTGGTTACTGGAAAAACAGTCAATACCATTTGTACCTTTGTACCCATGGTTTTGTTTCTGCATATAAGATGACAAAATAGTTTTTCAATCTTTTTTTAAAAAACATTTGACTTTTAATGATCTTCTCTTTTCATCTTGATAGGAAATTCCTTTTTAACTCTGTGGCCTTGGTTTTGTGATTACTCAGTTACAAATGCTTTCTCGAGGTTCCATTCTTATTATCCTCATTTGAAAATTTCTGTTCTAGTTTTAGTACGTATATACATTTCTTCATGCTATCTTAGTATCTTGAGCCAGTGTATGTATATTTTGTGGGTATCTTTGTTAGGATTGAGTACGGTACTCAGGAATATCTGACCGAATTGAAATACTAAACTGTTTTAATATTATATTATAAAAAATTTGGGACTTAAGGCGAGAATTGTATTAAACTGTACTGAAAATTTTAATTTGGTACAGTATTGATTCTTAATTCATAATCAAACTGAGAATTGTACCGAATTGAACTGTATTAAACTGACTTGAAAGAATCAGTATCGAATAAGATTTTAACATTATATATATATATAATTTTTAATAAAGCCCATTAACATTCAAATCCTAAGCCTAGAATTGAGCACAATACTTAGGAATATCGAATTGAATTGAAATATCGAATTATTTTAGTACTGTATTGTAAGAAATTTAAGATTTAGGACGAGAATTATACTGAAAATTTTAATTTAGTACGGTATTGGTTTTTAATCCAATAACGATTTGAATCGAATCGTGTTAAGTACTATCTTTGGTTTAATGTAAATGGCAAAGCTGTGTTTTTTTTTAAACCTTTACAAAACAAAGTGGTTTAATCCCATGGGACAAGTAATAACCTTTATATAATTCAAAGATGTCCTCAATAAAAATGAATATAAGTGAACTTTTATATATCTTATGTCTTTCAAATTGAAAAGCAATTATTTGCAATTATTTGAAATTTTTTTATTTAATGTTATTACTTTTTATATGTATAAAATTTATTTCAGTGTTTATTATGTTTATAAATTTTTTAATTTTTACGTATTTTATTTATTTAGTGTTATATTTTTAATATTTCTTTAGCTTTTGTTTTATTGTACAATACTCCAATTAAGTTGTCATATTGTCTTCTTTAATTACTACATACATTCCAAAGATAAAATAAAGGGCATTATTGTTATTTTGCACATGCAAATCCATTCCAAAATTATCAAATATAAATAGGAGGCTTGATAAAAAAGAAATTCAAAAATGTGTATTTCCAATTGTCAAAATATTTTAATTTATCAATTTTGTCCTAATTTTTGAATTTAGTAGTAATTGTGTCAAAGTGGGATAAATTGATCAAAATTGAAGTTGAACGTCTTCTCTTTCAATTTGTTTTTTTAATTTTTTTTAAAGTTTATTGTTTAAATCATCGTCAACTTTCATTCGATCGATGGTAATTCATTTTTTTTTATTGTGTTTAGTTTTTGTTTTCAATAAGATGTATATGTAAATTTGTATTTTTCTAAACATATATTTAAGTTTGTTTTTCATTTATTTTATGAGTTTTGTTATCTCTTTTATAAGATTTAATAAGCTTTTTATTTTGTCTTTTTTTATGGAAATTTGTTTGTCTTCTTTTATGAGAGTTTGTTTGTCTTTTATCATGAGAGTTAGAAGAAATTTGAGTATGATATTTAGAAGATCGGACTCGTTTAAAAACAATAAAGTTGGTTTGTGGTTTACTATTGTCACCGAGTGAAATGTGTTTCTTGCCGATGTACCAAACACAGTCAAAGTGCTGTATACAATTGTTTCGTCAACACAATTAATGAAGCTCAGAGGAAAAATTCATTTTTATAACAAGATTTATATGTATTTTTTAAACGCAGTTAAGTTTATTTTTTTTGTTTCAAGTTGTACTAATTAATCGTTATTAATAAAATATTCTTTTTATTTCAAAAAAAAATAAATTATATTCATAATTAAAATAAACTAAAATTTTCTTTTTCTTTTGTTCTCTCTTCATCCACCTTTCATCACTTTTTTTTTTCTTTTCTTATTAGTATTGATTTATTTTATAAAGTTATGATTTTTTTTTGAAACTATAAAGTTATGAATTAATCATTATTACATTATATTAATATTTGAGGTTAAAACAAAAAAAGAGAAATATGAAATTTTTCTTTTTTATTTTGAGGTGGGAGTTGGGGTGTAAAGAAGAAAAGTTAAATTTCCTAAATTGAAAGGGAGAGAGAGAAATGAAAAGAAGAGAATATAATTTTTTTTCCGAAGTGAAATCTATGGTGTAAAAAGAGAAAAAAAATATTAATATAATTATTTTATTATATATAATACTATTTTTTAATTTTATGCTCAACATAATATTATTTTTAAAATTTAATTTTGACTAATTTCTTTGATTTGAACATAATTGTAACTAAAATTGTAAATTGAGATAAAATTAGTAAAATTAAAAGTTTTGGACAAATTGAGAAAAAACTAAGTTTTGGATTTTTTAAATAATTAGGCCTAAATAGGATAATAAATTTATTAATATATTTTGTTGTACGAAATACATGACAATTATAAAAGAGGAAATTATACTAAATACACATTTTTTAATTTTTTTTCAAAAATATGTATATATATATATTTTTTATACTTGTGATATACTTGTGATATACTTATGATATACTTGTGATATACTTTTGATATACTTTTAAAAATGGAACATTTTTGAAATATAAAATTTAATAAGAGTATTTTTGAAAAAAAAAAAAAAAGAAATCATATATGAGAATATTTTATCTTTTTGGGGTATCTGTGTACAAATCCCATTATAAATTGGGTTAACATTTTAATTAAGATATGTTAATGTTTGTACTGAAATTAATTTGGATCCAAGATTTGAAGCCCAACACATTTTACATGGGCTCAGGCCTAGGCAATAATTAAATAAATAATATTTAATTAATTTGCCAGTGAAGTGGGTAGTTAAAGAGCTCAAGAAATGAAGCGTGAATAAAAGGTTAAGAGATTTAAGGAAGTTTTAACGGACCATAATCTATACTCTTAGCAAATTTATAACAGACAAGTTAGTGGGCTAATGGTTAGTTACAACTATGCTTATAAAACGAAAGGAAGCTAACAGATGAAGGGACCAACAATCAATCATACACAAATAACCCAAAGCTATAGCAAATTCAAACATTTTAATTCCTTTCAAGCAATCAATTTTCAATTTCTTTTGTTCAAACACTTTAATTTCCAAGCATTTGTCATTTAATTTCTTTTCATTCCACTGTCAAATATTTACATTCCATGCATTGTTCATATTTTCATTTAATGCAAACAATCCCTTTTTATTTCTTTTAATGCAAATACATTTTCATTTCCTTACTGCTCATATTCCCAACTTTATTTTTACTAGCCTGCAATACAATGTTTACAATTTCATTTAAGTTAACTAGCATTTCATTGAAATTCAAACAAATTGTGGTAAAGGCGCTCAGGGATTCACATTCAATTTGATTCTTAGAAGTCAATTAGGCGTATTTCTCAACGGTTCGTGTATTTTACACACGTGGCACGCTTGCATTCAAAAAATTCACCAACATAATTTTGGTATGCCCAGTGGGACTCATTTCGGCATGCCACCAAAAACTAGAACTAGAAAAGAGACTGTGGGGTCTCAGGACGCCAATTTCACTGTTGATGAAGCAGGGCAAGAAATGATTGTTCCTCACATAGTGGAACAAATTGAGAAGAGCTTAGCACCTCAGGAAGTTCAACAACACAATGAGGTGCTAATTCCTCCAACAGGACCTGCTGTTGGAACACAAGGTGAGACTTAAATTCCAGCTACAATTGTTGACTTTAAATCTATGGCAGAGGAATTCAAGATTCAATCTGTACGAGTCCTAGAGGAAACACAGAAAGTTATGCTGGAGAACCAAAAGAAAGTTGTGGAAGATAATGCTAAGCTTCTATATCAAATTGGTGCAGACAATACTAGGGATATTCATCATGTTGGTTCTGTAATTGCAAGTCTAGCAGAGAAGATGAGTACAAGCTTAGATCATTTAAGTGTTGGAGGCCAAAATGCTCTTCTAGGCCTGCAAGACAAAGTATTGAAGAAGTGGGTGGGCATTCCTCTACTAATTTTCAAGATGGGAATGGACAAGAAACCAATGCTCCACATTTACTTGTTGATGATAGGTATCTTCCTCCATATAGAAGAGAGAAAACCAATGTGTTGCCTAGGGTGACACCCCTGAATGGCCGCCCTAATGGCAGGCCAGTCACTCAACAAATCTTTGCCAACAGAAATCCAAACAACCAACCTATAGTGTATGAAGCTAATGAAGGGACACCATTCCAAGGAGGTTTGGGGGGCATGGCACAAGGAGTAAATAGAAGGAATCAGGTTTTTCCACTTAGACAAGTCATCCTACCTCAAGTTGACAGAGATGCCTTAAGGGAAGCTATACAGGAACTTTATGGGCCTGGTCTAAGACAAGTTGGTAGACCTGAGTTCCACAAACCTTACCCAGATGCTATTGACAGAGATAATTCGTATCCAAGAGGGTACGGGATTTCAGACTTTGTATTATTTTCAGGAGAAAATGGTCAGTCAACTCTTGAACATGTAGCTAGATTCACTATTCAATGTGGTGAATTAGCTAATTTTGAAAATTTTGCAAATTTCAAATTGAGATTATTTCCTAATTCTTTAACTGGTACGGCATTTACCTGGTATGCCACCTTACCTAGAAATTCTGTACTAACTTGGCAAGAGATGGAAAGACAATTCCATACTTAATTTTTTAGAGCTGAACCAGAAGTTTGTATTGCGGAGTTGTCCAGGGTAACTCAGAGAATTGGAAAATCCACAGATCAGTACATTGGAAGGTTCAAAAAGATGAGGAACCAATGTAAGATCTATTTACCTGATACTGAATATGTCAAGATGGCTCAAAGGGGACTGGATATTGAGCTTCGCAAAAAATTCCAGGGCATAGAATTTCGTGATTTTATGAACTTGCAACAAAGGTGGCAGAGTATGAGGAGCTCCTCAGTGAGGAAAGCCACAAGAAAAGGTCAGCTATGGGGACCTATTACCAGGGGCTTAATGGGGAAATTGCAGTAGTTGATTTAGCTATCAATGGTTCCTGTGTGTGCCCATCTTTGGTGAAAAAAGTTTCAGATACTTGGAAAAAGACTGATCCAACTAGTGCTACACCTCAGTACACTTTTGAGGTTTCAAAAACTGAGGAAATCTTTGATTTCCTGCTAAAGGAAAATTGCATCAAACTTCCTCCAGACCATAAGGTGCCATCTAAGGAAGAGTTAAAAGGATGTGATTATTGTAAGTATCATAACTCCTTTAATCACTCCACTAATGCTTGTTGGTCCTTTAGGAATTTGCTGTAAGATAGGATTAATAAAGGGATACTGAAGTTTCCTGAGAAGAAGGAAGCAATGCTAATTGATGAAGACCCATTGCCTCCAGTAGCACCTATAAATGCTGCTACTTTTGATTTGAGGTCCCTTATTTCCTAAAGAGCTGCATAACAAATAAGGAGAGAAGCAATGATTCAACCAGGGAAGGTGTTCCACAAGGTGTGGATTCCTAGAAAGGCATTGGCACAGAAGAATGGGGGTGATGTTATGAAGAAAACGATTACAAAGCCACCAAAGTTCCAACTTATGTCTTACAAACCTGTTCCTACACCTAGATTCCAAAAGAACCAGCCAAGATTTATCATGCCACCCATGGTGCTTCCAAGCAATCAATGGCATAGGGTTCAATGCAGAAAGTTCCCTGAGCTATTGAAAAGAACTCAGAAAAGAAGGCTACAGAGGCAAAAGGCGGCAGAAAGGTGGAAGAAAGAGGCAGAGAATCAGGCTAAAAGTCAACCACAAAAATTAAAATTTTGCAGAAAGACAACTGAGGATACAGGTAATTATGATGATGAAGATTTATTGTCTTTTGCTGGCAGTTCTGATGATGTTTCTTAAGAAAACCTAGAGGCAGAATCTTTGGTGGAAGGAACTTTTGTAGTTGGTGGAATTCCTATTCCTTTTGGCTGTGCAAACCTCCATTACTCTACTTACCAGTTTCAAATCAAAGAAGGTAGAAGAGGAGGATGTGATTGAATTGGAAAGGGGAGAAAAATCACAGAAGCAGCAGTATATGACTATTGAAAATGAAGATGTTAACAGTGGCATTACAATTCAAACCACTAATCTAAGCAAGCCTAAAAAGGTGGTATTTGACAAACCATCTGTGAAAATGACTAAACATATTAGGCCACTGTATGTGAGAGCTCACATGAATGAGAGACCTGTAGCTAGGGTGCTTGTGGACAATAGATCGGCGGTAAACATACTGCCACTCAGGATGTTACCAGCTTTGGGGAGAACAGAGGATGATTTAATTGCTATAGAGGTCTCTGTATCAGCATTCACAGGAGAGGTGACTAAGACACTTGGTGTTTTACCGGTGAAAATTACCATTGGTAGTAAGACCTCTTTATCTGCATTCTTTGTTGTTAATTCTTATGCGAGTTATAACGTTTTGTTAGGGAGAGACTGGATACATGCCAATTGGTGTGTACCGTCTTCTCTTCACTAGTTTTTATTATTCTGGAAGGATGATGATGTGGAAGTTGTGTGGGCGGATAGGCAACCTTTCTCAACTTGTTCTAATTCAGTAGAGGTCAGGTACTATGACAGGGATTTTGCTCCAATCAAGTTCATGGGCAGAAATAAGAAAGGCGATCCTAAGTATGAATATATGTCCAAAGAGAAAACTGTGCAATAAGCTAAAGCTCTTCTCAATCCTACAACCATCGTGCCATTCAGGCCGATGTCTCAACCAATCATCGAAGAAATCTATGATTAATTACACCAATGAAGAATTAGCGGCAGCTTGTGAGGCCTCGCCCGAACGCCCCTCCCCTCGCTCGGATGCCTTAAGGAAAGGCTAAGCGATTTTTAAAGGAGGTTAAGGAACGGGTTTTGGTGCTCACGATTGGAAGCGGCTATCGCCTCGGAAAATTGATTTTTGATTTTGAAAAGGATTCGGGAGTTGCCACCCTAATTTATTTTAAATGGAAAAATTAAAGAAAAATTCAATTTGACTCCAATTTTATTAATCTTTTGATTAATTTACCCAAGGATAAAATCGCTAATCTTCGAACCAAGTTTGGGCTCGGGGACTAGGTTTTTGGTTTTAAATAATCTCGATTTGGCATTTAAATTTGATTTGAAAAAAGGATTTCATGGATGACGGATATTGATGACAATTTATAATGCATGAGCATGGCATAATTATGAGACAGGAAAAATAAAGAGCAAGTATTTAAAGTGCGGGTATTTAAACATCTACA
>CATKHJ010100042.1:0-17836 GCA_949750685.1 Vernicia montana | reverse complement strand
GAAAAAAAAAATAAAAGATTTAGTAAAAAAAAAGAAAAGAATTAGTAAAAAAAAAAAAGAAACAAAAGGGGAAGAGAACGAGAAAGCTCACAATTGAAATGAGCTTGAGTGTGCAGCAAATGAACGAGTGAAGTGAGTATTTATAAAAGCTTGCTTGCACAGTGATTGCATAGAGCTACATAGTAAAAATTATCTTATAATTATCCAACTGTGTAAAAATGCATTTGCAAGTCCATTCTAACTCATAATTCAAATCCGAAAGTTTCTACATGTTCGTATGATTTTTCTTTATCTGTAGACGCCTAATTTGCCCATCTTTTGACCAAAGGTGCGTTTCGTATGCCAGAAAAATCAAAAAATTAATGAACCTGAAAATTCACCAGTCTCCCAAAAACTACCACATCAGACTTCAAAAATTACTAGATCCACTTCAACGCGTTCGAAATCTTTTTCCATTCCCAAAACTATCAAATCTCTCAGCTTCACAATCATCAAAACTGTCTAATAGATAGACAATTCTAATGAGGGGATAACTGTGAACCCTCACTTTAGCATCTCTAAAATTATTTCTAAACTTACCAAAGCTGACCGGAATATTTTTCTATCCAAACTAATACTTTTTCAATCCTGACTGGACATTCTGTGCCGGACAATATTTTCTCAAAACTGACTGGATTTTTCTCAAAACTGACTGCCAAACTGTTCGATAATTAATTTCGGATCCACCGCCACTGACCAGTAATTTTTCTAAATTCTAAAAGCCCCAAAAATCGATCTGAAAGCCCCAAAAACTAATCTGGAGGACCAAAAAATCCAAAAATCGAGCTGCCACGTGGTTGTCCGCCAGAACAACCTGTGGATCCGTAGAACGTCTGTATGAATCAGGAGGAACACTTGGTAGGGCCATAAAAACACCCTGCAGACACGCTAGAAATCTAGCGGTTGCCACAACCTCTTTGGTGCGTCCTTACTGACGTGTCCGACACGTGTCAGCGCATCAAACTGACGCGGCAGTGGCTGCTGGTCAAACTAGCAGATTTGCCAACCTCTTTGGCGAATCTGCCAGACTTCACCACTATCGCCGCAAAAAAAAAAGGTGGGATCCGTGCAGACCCTGGCGTGAATCCACAGCCCGTCCTGGTGGCCTGTCCTCCTGTGCACGAAAAATTCCATTTTTGTCCTCTTTTCCAGCCCACTTTTCAGCCTTTTTTGGTCTTTTCACCCCACCTCACTTTACCTATAAATACCCCCTCCTCTCCACCATTTTTCTACACACCTAGAGCTAGTATTGATTACTATCTACTACTCTCTCTCTCTAATTAATCTCTCATACTCACTTTGGGTAGCAACTTTAATTAATTAAACTCTATTTGATTTTAATTAATTAATTTTAATTTAGTTTCCACTCAATTTGGTTGATTAATCACTTTAATTAATTAATCATTTTAATTAATTAAAAATTGGGTAATTAAGTAATCCATCCTTCAAATTAATCTCTTTTAAGATTAATTTAATCCAATCCACCATCATATCATTTCTCTTTGAAATGGAACTCCGATCCTGTAAAACCATCCACTCATCACAAATACCAAAAAAGAAGGTATAAGCCTTTACCCTCACTTCAACCCCAAATCAAATCAGTCCAATCAATATGATCAATCCATAAACCCTTCCACCTCACCTTGGAATGAACTACGTGGGTTTTGATCCCCATCCAATGGGGTACGTAGGCACGCTTGGAATCTAAATCCAAGTCTCAAATCCAAATCTCAATTAATCCCTTTCTCCTTTTATTTCCTACGTAAATGTCAATTTTTGCTTTTCTTGTAAATTTTAATAGTGAATTTAATTATTTTAGAGTTAAGGGGTGACTTGTGGTTCTCCTAGAATCCATAAGGACTAGAGAGAACACTCTTCTTAGCTTGTGGATGTCTTTAATTACTTGCTCTTTATTTTTTCATGTACTCGTAATTATGCCATGATCATGCACTTTAAATCGTAAATAACACCCGTCATTCATAAAATCAATTTTTAAATCAAAACTCGTACCTAAAGCCCTTAAAAATTGCTCGCATTTCCTTAAGGAAACCCGAGCAAAGGGGGGCGTTCAAGTGAGGCCTCACAAAGTGCTTGTTTTCTTTCGCTTTTCTCGAGCCATCTTGTGGGGTTTGTGTTTTTGTGAAGTGGAAAGCTTGATTTTTGTCTTTTGTTTGAGAAGTATTCGAAACAGAAGGTTGAATGAGAGAGAGATAATTTTTAAAAGGTAAAAACACTAGATAAGAACAAAGAAAAGGATAAGAATGGGCATTAGGGTTTGGAGGTGAAAACAGTGGTATTTAAAGGAGCTCGCTAGGTCAAGTAAATTTACCTAACTGTCCCTTACTTTTAACCCTCTAAGCGGCAATAGAAAAAAAAATTTTGAATTTTAAAATCTGTAATGTTCGGATAAGACGTCTGGGTGTATGACACTAATCAAAACTCTGACACCTTTTCTCTTTCTTCATTAAATGCACAAAATAACAATTATTTTTATTCTATATGCTATTGATGGGTTTCGAAAATGAAAAAGTGAAAGAAGAAGATATTAAATAGCATAAAACGACAAGTCCAACACATTTTTACTTTTTGACTCATCTAATTTTCATGAATGACAAATAGAAGACATATATGAATCTAGATGACTAAAGGAATCCTGACACACTTGATTACTATGAGCAGCAAAACAATTATGCAACTAATTCAGTATGAATGATGTATGTACACTATAAAAAGTATGCATGTATATCATTAAGAAGGTGGTTCACTCATACCTAGGGATATTCTTATCTTACAAAATTAGTCCTCATTAAGAGGTTTTGTAAGGTTATCTATTAACTGTTGATCATAAGACAGAAATTCCAGTTCTATATCTCCATTTTAAACGTGGTCTCTGATAAAGTGGTGTCTAATCTTGATGTGCTTAGTCCTTGAATGCTGGATAAGATTCTTCGTTAAGTTAATTTCACTCGTATTGTCACATATGATTGGTATATGGACAAATTGTAACCCAAAGTCTTCTAACTATTGCTTCATCCATAGAATCTATGCAACACAGCTTCCAGCTGAGACGTATTCAGCCTCGACAGTAGATAAGGCTATGGATGACTACTTCTTGCTAAACTAGGAGACTAATGAGTGCCCCAAGAATTGGCATGTTCCTGAAGTGCTTTTTCTATCCACCCTACTTCTAACATAGTCAGCATCACTACAGCCGACTAATTCAAATAAGTCGCACTTAGGATACCATAACCCCAAATTAACAGTCCCAATTAGGTATTTAAAAATTATTTTTATAGCTATCAAATGAGATTCCTTGGGACATGACTGAAACCTTGCACATAAACAATCACTGAATTGGATGTCTAGTCTACTAGTTGTTAGATACAATATGGATCCAGTCATTCCTCTATATAGCTTTAAGTCAACTAGTTTTCCCTTTTCATCCTTCTCCATTTTAGTTGATGGACTCATTAGGGTTCCCATGCTCTTCAAGTCGCTAAATCTAAACTTCTTAATTAGCTCCCTAGCATACTTGGATTAGCAAATGAAGATTCCATCTTTAGCTTGCTTAATTTGCAATCCAAGGAAGAAATTTAGCTTGCCTATAAGACTCATTTCAAATTTGCCCTGCACATCCTTAGCAAAGTTCTCGCACAAAAGAGCGTTAGTAGAACGAAAAATAATGTTATCTACATATATTTGCACAATAAGAATGTCATGAGCATGGTTTTTGATAAAAAGAGTAGTGTCTACTTTTCCTTTTGAAAATCCTTAATATTTCATACCAAGCTCTAGAAGCCTATTTTAAACCATAAAGAGTTTTAGCAAGTTAGAAAATGGGATTAGAAATTTCATAATTTTCAAATCTAGGTGGCTGATCAATATAGACTTCTTTATTTAGAAAACCATTTAGGAAGGCACTTTTAACATAATTTGATAAAGAATAAAATCTTTAAAGCATGCAAATGCACAAAGCATTCTAATTGCTTTAAGTCTAGCAATCAGAGCAAAGGTTTCATGAAAATCGATTCCTTCCTCGTGGTTGTATCCTTGGGCAACCAGTCTTACCTTATTTCTAACAATATTACCTTGCTCATCTAATTTATTTTGAACACCCATTTTGTGCCGATTACGCTTTTGTGCTTGGGTCTAGGCACTAATCTCCACACCTTGATTCTCTCAAACTGATTCAATTCTTCTTGCATGGTAAGAATCCAGTTCTTATCTAACTGAGATTCTTCACATGTCTTTGGTTCAATTTGAGAAACAAACACTACATTACCATGGAGATTTCGCAGTGCAGCTCTTGTCATCCTTCCTTGTGATGGACTGTGAAGGATATTTTCTCTTGGATGATCTTTGTGGTATTTCAAATCTTTAGGCAAATCATTATTTTGGTCAAATTGGTCATCTATCTGTTCTGAGTCTGATTCTTTTTCATCGTTATCCTCAGCATTGTTCTCTTCTAATTTTTCTTAGTTGTTAAGTTCCTCATCTTATACAATTTCTCTGCCTTTTTCTTGCAAATCATAGTTAGATTCATCAAATATAACATGCATTGATTCTTCTACAAGGAGAATTCTTTTGTTAAATACTCTATATGTTTTGCTATTAGTTGAGTAACCAATAAATACTCCCTCATCTGATTTTAAATCAAATTTTCTTAGATAGTTTTTCTTGTTATTTAGAATAACGCACTTACATCCAAAAGCATAAAAGTATGATAAGTTGGGCTTCCTACATTTCCATAACTCATAGGGTTTTTCCTATAATAGGTCTAATTAGCACTCTGTTTAGGATATAGCAAGCTGTATTTGTGGATTTTGCCCAAAAGTATTTTGGTAGACTCTTCTCACTAAGCATAGTTCTAGTCATCTCCTCTATAGTCTTATTTTTCCTCTCAACCACCCCATTTTGTTGTGGTGTTCTTAGCACTGAAAAGCTATAGGTGATACCATGGTCATTGCAAAATGTTTCAAAAGATTGGTTCTTAAATTCTCTTCCATGGTCACTTCTAATTGAGGTAATGATATGCCCTTTCTGATTTTGAACTTTCTTGCAAAAATTAATGAAAGACTCATATGCATCAATTTTAGAAGACAGAAATAGTACCCATGTGAATCTAGAGTAATCATCCACAATGACAAATGCATATCTTTTTCCTTTTAGGCTTTTAGGTGTAATAGGTCTAAACAGATCTAGATGCAGCAACTCTATTGGCCTAGATGTGGAAACAGTAGCCTTAGATTTAAAAGAGAATCTAGTTTGTTTACCTTTTTGACATGCATCACAAATATGATCATTTTCAAATTTTATGTTAGGTAAACCATAAACTAAATCTTTCTTTAACAATTTTGAGATTAGATGCATATTGGCATGACCTAGTTGTCTATGCCAAAGCTAGCTATTTTCCTAAACTGAAATTAGACATTTTTCATTTATTCAAGTCAACCATGTATATATTACTAATTTGTGGTCCAACAAACAAAGTATGATTATCATGTATAGATTGTACCTCACAATGTGTGGACTCAAAGATTACCCTTCTGTTTTTGTTACATAGTTGACTGGCACTTAGCAGATTATACTTCAGTCCATCTACATGTGATACATTTTCTATTGGTAGATCTGACTTGATTGCACATTTACCAATAATTTTACCTTTACTTTTGTCCCCATACTTTACAAAGCATCCATCAGTTTTTTTAAGACTTGAGAACTTAGAGCGGTTCCCAGTCATGTGCCTAGAGTAAGCACTGTCAATGTACCGACTATCTAATTCCTGGTTGCCCCTTAGGCATACCTGCATGGACTATTTAGATTTAGGTACCCAACTAAGATTGGGTCCTTTAGGGTTAGCAGAAGTATGCTTTAATCTAGTATGTGCCCAAGCCTTTTTCTCATGAATGCAATATTCAAAAGTATGATCAAATTACAATGCAAACACTTAGCATTCTGATTTGAAGATGATCTAGTTTCAAATTTAGATGACTAAATATAGCTAGATGCATTCCTAAAATATGCAGCAGATGACTTAGCACTTAAATCTTTTAATTTATTGATTTTCTGATCATGATCATTTCCAAAGATTTGTGCATTTAGTAAAGCATTAAGAGCTTCTTTTCCTTAAGTGAATCTTGCTACATCCATTTTCAATTCATCAATGCATCTTGTGAAATTAGATCTCTCAAAATCTAGTCTAGAAATACTTGAGTTGTTTAGACTCATCATTTCCCTTTGCTTTTCATTTTCATATTTCAAGATCTCATTTGTTTCAAATAGTTGTTCATTATTTTTAATGGCATTTGACAAATCTTGGCTCATTTACTCAATCCTTGCAAGCAAAAATTCATTTTTCATGTTTTTAACATGCAATGCAAGATTTTCTTCAATAAGATCATTATGTTTTGACTTTAAGCTCAGATATTTCTTTCTTAAGATTTTATATTCTCTATAAATTTTTCCAAAAGCATCAAGCATTTCATCATCATTGATGGGTTTAGATATTACCTCATTCTGAATTTTTTATTCTGACTTTGATTTTGTCTGGTCATCTAGTTTAGCCATTAGACACAGATTTGCTACATTTTCCTCATCTGATCTTTCATCATCTTCTGAAGATGATCCTTCGCTTCCATTCCAGGTTGCAATTGCAGTCTTACCTTTCTTCTTACCCCTTTTCTTAAGTAGTGGGCAATTTGGCTTGATGTGTCCAGACTTGTTGCATTCGTAGCAAACTACATCAAACGACTCCTTTTTAGTAGTCTCCATTTTAGGTGAGGTGGTCTTCCTGAATGGTCTTCTAGATTTCTTTCTACCTTTCTTGAAGAATCTTTTCATTTTCTTTGCCAAAGCTGCCATTTCTTCATCATCATTGGTGCTATAACTGTAGTCACTTGAGTCTACTACAAGGGCAATCCCTTTATTCTTCTCATCATCTGATTTCAGATTCTCATCTTATTGTCTTTTTGAGATCATCATTTCATGAGTCAGGAGAGATCCAATCAACTCATCATAGGTATAGACATTAAATTCTTTTGATTACATTATGTTGCACTTAAATTTGATCTAGTCTAAGCTCAAACAAATTTAAATACTCGCAAGTGAACGAATCGTATCGTAGATAGCAATGAGTTCACCTAGAGGTTGATCTCTCGCAGAGTTTAAGAAATATACCTAGGTGCAATTATAATTAACTTATTACCCTATATATGTCAATAAATAATAAACTCTAACACAAACCTAAACACTCTAATCAAGTTTGGAATGATGAATAATTAAAAGAAATAACAATTAATTAAATAAAAATAAAAATAAACAATTAATTGTTTAGCATCAATTAAGAGGGTCTAGGATTCAAACTCATCCAATTAAAATCATTTGTAGGGCTAATTAATTAAATGAGTTAATTTTCCAAAATGAATTATCATTCAAGTAAGACTAATCTAGGCTAAAAATCCAATAACTTTCGTATTCTCAGATTTCAACCTAATTAGAATTAACTAAACTAATTATCAAATATTAATTAGGTAATACATTTCTGATTCATACTTAATCCTCTATTGAACCTAATTCCAATATTAAATTTATTTCTCAACCTCATTCAATACCTAGGATTTATCAATAGTTTGTTAGACAATTGAATCACAAAAAGCACAATTCAATAGAGAAAAGCAAAATAAACCATCAAACAACTAGCCCTAACACAATCATTCAAATGGAATCATTCTACCCCTAGACAGAAAATAATTAGCCCATAATCAATTTGACAATCATCAATTCAATCAATAAATTAATTTCAATTATATTCATCATCATGCTCAATAGTCAAGAACAATAACATAAACTGAACTGAATTAAAAATTGAAATAAAGTTAGGAATATAATACTGATTAGGTCAATGAATCCCAAATCTTGATTCCAATCCTTGATGCAAATTGATCGTAAATCTGAATAATATTTGAATTGAAGCTAGGAATAATTAATTGAATTGAAAAATAAAATAAAATCCTAATCTAATTTATGTACAGAGAAAGAAAAATGAAAGAAATTGAAACTGGAACTCTCTAAATTGGGCTCAGGGTCTCTCTTTGTTTGTTTTGTGGCGGCTAAAAAAATTGGCTTAAATAAAGGATGAAAAATGCACAAGGGCATTTTAAGGCTTGGAATAGGCTAAAAACTCCTTTGTTGTAGAAGAAAACACCTTTGTTCAAGTCATGAAAACGCCCTTGTTCGAGTCCAAAACACCCCTATTCAATTTGAAAACACCCTTGTTCATGCTCCACCTTTCTTTAATACACCGTTTAGTTCCAACTTCACCAATTTACTTGTCAATGCCTAATTTTTACCTGAAATCTACACAATAACATCATAACATAGAACTAACAAAATAATAACAAAACAAGTATTAAACTGACCAAATTAAACTAAAAACTAAATAATTAACCCAAATAAAATTATCACAAAATAAGACACAACAAATTCCTCCACACTTAATCATTTGATTGTCCTCAAGCAAACATAAAATAAAACACATTAACAAGCAACTTAACATCAACCGAAGACTCTAATATAGAATTGCACTCTTTTTCTATCCATAAAAAATTTTACTATGAACTCATTCTCAACCAAATAGTTAGACTTTAGTTAGTAAATTAAGAACATCAACCTAAGTATGTGATCATCCATGTGTAGCCCTAAATCCATTATGTTAATCCATGACCATGCTAATTAATTATTTAATAATTCTCATAATCATTCTTTTTGTTAGCTTAGACAAAGTATGGTTGCTCTTTTTCTTCTCTTTTTTTTTTTTCTAATCATTTATTTTTCTTTTGGATGTATAATAGCTTTTCTCTAAGTTTTAATCCTGAACATTCAACAAAAACTCCTAAAGTGCTTTGCATACTCATAACTAGATCACCGTTTGACGTAAAAGACAACCATGAGGTTCATGGATGCTCCTAGTTACTAAGCAATCCAATTAGAGTAGGACACTATTATACTTTTTATTATGGAATTACCTCATTTTTCTTTTGATTTTCCTTTTTTTTTTTTAAAGCAACAATACCTATCTAAACTAATTAAAGGAATGAAAAATAAGAATTTAATATTTTGAGCACAACACAGTCACAAATTAACAGCACTTCAATAAAAACCACACATTTCAAACCCTACAACTATAGTCAGCATCCTTCATTCACTTCCCAAAGTCTTCCTAGCCACTCAAGTCAAAGTTCAAGCCAAAAAATCATACTTCAAAAAGAATTACACAATTCCACAAAATCATCTCAAATTAATGCTAAATATGCAAGTTAGTGAAGACCATAATGTAGAAATTAAAAAGAATTTAAAACACAAAAACACTTCAAAGAAATATTTTTTAAATTTTCAAAGATTCCCTTCCCCCATACTTAAAATACACATTGTCCTCAATGTGTAATATAAAAAAAAATGAAAGGAAAGAGATACTCCCTAAAAATAGATGACACAAAACTATTGTTGTGGCATTGAAGCTTAGCCTTTGTTGTTTAAAGAAAGCTCCAGCTATTCAGCTCGATGCTCCCTTTCTCTGTTTCAACACTAACTAAAAAAAATCAAATAAAAAAATTTAAACAAAATAAAATAATAAAAACATTAAAAACTAAAACATAAATAAATTAAAATAAACTAGAAAAATTAAAATCAAATTGGGTTGCCTCCCAATAGCGCTTCATTTATAGTCTTAGGCTAGACTATATACAAAATATCATTAAGAATACAACTGCATATGTGGAAGTGTTCGTGGAAGCTCCTTCCTTAACTTTTCTCTTGTAGGCTCTCTTTTGCCTAAGTAATAGAGTGTAAGCTCCATGTGAAATCCTCTAGAATCAAAACATTCTTGAATAAAATAGACTTCACATAGGTTCTCAGACATCTTAACACTCTTCACAAACACCTCATCTTCAATAAGATTAATGCAACAACTGCTACCAATTTCCATTTGCTTTATCTCCACAACAACTGCTTCCTTTGATGCAAAAGAACTTTGATCATGATGAGGTTCCATATCATATTCTAATATTTCAAGTGGACTCTCCTCATTTTCCCAAAGTATCTTCTCATGCTCTTATTCTTGTTCTTGTTCTTTGAAGCATTTCAAAATGTCACTCACATGTTCTTCTATCTTTTGGGAGGTCTGTTCAAGACGCTGATCATAAATTTCATCTTTTTCAAATTGACTAACTTCAATATACTTCTGCAATGACTCCTCCATTGAAGGCCCCTTCGGTCTATTCCTCTCACAAACTTCAATATAATATTAAAGGGATTCCTCCAATATTGGTCGTCCTTGCTCAAAATAATAATCAATTAATGGTTGCTTATAAATTTCAGCTCTTCCTACTTGACTGACTTTCATGAACTTTTGCAATGCCTCCTCTAGTGAAGGTCCCCTCATTCTATTTCTCTCACAAACTTGAATGTATTTCTGAAGGGATTCCTCCAATGTCGGTTGCCTTTGCTCACTTTGATAACTAGCTGAAAATTGACAATTTTTATGACCCCAAAAATTATCTTTAGAGTCCCAACATGTGTTGTACATTGGTGGTGGAGGTGGAGGTAGTGGTGGAGGTGAATAACAATTTTGACAATTTGTTGAAGCATGATTTCCCCCACACCATTCACATACCTGAAAAGGAAACTGACTAGAATTGCATTGCATATATCTCATGTTAGATAATGTGGCAATCTATTCTTTTAAGTTCCAAATTTGATAAGCTAATTCATCATTGTTTATGACAATTAACTTATCAAAAAATCATACAAATTTAACAAAAGAAAAATAAACAACAAAAAAAATATCAAAAATCACAATAATAAAACACAATTCTTTTTTTTTTTTATTTTTTTGCCAAAGAAAATAAAACACAATTGACATACAATAGGATAACAAGAAAAATTAAAACACGCCAATTCAACTCCACGACAACGGTGCCAAAATTTATTGCACTTAAATTTGATCTAGTATAAAGTCAAACAAATTTAAATACTCACAAGTAAACGAATCGTATCATATATAATAATGAGTTCACCCCAAGGTCGATCTCTCACAGAGTTAAGGAAATATACTTAGGCGCAATTATAATTAACTTATTACCCTATTTATATCAATAAATAATAAACTCAAACACAAACCTAAACACTCTAATCAAGTTTGGAATGAAGAATAATAAAAATAATTAATAATTAATTAAATAAAAATAAACAATCAATTGTTTAGCACCAATTAAAAGGGTCTAGGATTCAGACTCATCTAATTAAAATCCTATGTTGGACTAATTAATTAAATGAGTTAATTTTCTAAAATGAATTATTATTCAAGCAAGACTAATCTAGGCTAAAAATCTAATAACTTTCGAATTTTCATATTTCAACCTAATTAGAATTAACTAAATTAATTATCAAATATTAATTAAGTAATACATTTCTGATTTATACCTAATCCTCTATTGAACCTAATTCCAGTATTAAATTTATTTTTCAGCCTCATTCAATACCTAGGATTCATCAATAGTTACCTAGACAATTGAATCACAAAAAGCACAATTCAATAGAGAAAAGCAAAATAAATCATCAAACAACTAGCCCTAACACAATCATTCGAATGGAATCATCCTACCCCTAGATAGAAAATAATTAGCCCATAATCAATTTGACAATCATCAATTCAATCAATAAATTAATCTCAATTATATTCATCATCATGCTCAATAATCAAGAACAATAACATAAACTGAATTGAATTAAAGGTTGAAATAAAGTTAGGAATATAATATTGTTTAGGTCAATGAATCCCAAATCATGATTCCAATCCTTGATGCAAATTGATCATAAATCCGAATAATCTTTGAATTGAAGTTAGGAACAATTAATTGAATTGAAAAATAAAATAAAATCCTAATCTAATTTATGTCAAAGAAAGAAAAATGAAAGAAATTGGAATTGGAACTCTCTAAATTGGGCTCGAGATCTCTCTTTGTCTATTTTGTGGCGGCTGAAAAAGTTGTCTTAAATAAAGGATGGAAAACCCCCTTGTTAAGGAGGAACAAGGGCATTTTAAGGCTTGGAATAGGCTAAAAAGGCCCTTATTGTAGAAGAAAACGCCTTTGTTCAAGTCATGAAAACACCCTTGTTCAAGTCCAAAACACCCCTGTTCAATTTGAAAAACACCCTTGTTCAAGCTCCACCTTTCTTTAACGCACCGTTTAGTTCCAACTTCACCAATTTACTTGCCAATGCCTAATTTTTACTTGAAATCTACACAGTAACACCATAACATAGAACTAACAAAACAAGTATTAAACTGACCAAATTAAACTAAAAACTAAATAATTAACCCTAATAAAATTATTACAAAATAAGACACAACACATTAGCACAGTGACTTTAGATTCCACAACTTTAGGTAATGATCTCAAAAGCTTTTTCACTTGCTCTGCTTCGGTGAAGTTTTTGCCAAGCGATTTCAACTTGTTCACAATATTAGTGAACGTAGTATTCATCTCAGCTACAGTCTCATTTTGTTTAATCTGAAACATTTCATATTCGCCTATAAGGAGATTGATTTTAGACTTCTTGACCTGATTCGTTCCTTCATAGGTAACCTCAAGTTTGTTCCATACTTCCTTAGCCAAAGTGCAAGATGATACTTTATTGTACTCCACTGGATCTAAAATACAATGAAGTATGTTTATGGCTTTAACATTCTACTAGACTAATCTCCAGTCAACATTTGTGTATTTTAATTCTTCTTTAGGTACATGTTCTTCTCCAACTATTTTTCTAGGTACTTTAGGTCCATCGAGAATATTTCTTTAGGCATCTATATCAATTGACTAGATGAAATTTCTCATTCTATTTTTTCAGAAAGAATAATTTGTACTATTAAATAATGGAGGTCTGATGACAGATTGTCCCTCAGATATTAGAGGACCAGGCGCAACCATTGAATCTTTTCTTAAAGATATTAAGCCTTTGTAGGTGATACTTACTCTGATACCAAGTGAAATTTAGGTGGTTATAGTCCAAGAGGGGGGATGAATTGGACTTCTTTGAAAATTCTTTTGAATTAACCAACCAAAAACACCACTGATCATCTGAATGACTTTAAGTGCAAAATAAAGTTTAGAAAACAGAAGTTAAAGATCAACACTTAAGACTTTGAAAAAGCAGCGGATTAAAATTCTAAAATGGGACAACAATCAAACAGGCATCTATATAAGTTTCAGCTGCTTAGTAATCGAATCAGACAACTTGTCTATCACTGGTCCTAATTATGTTACTATATCAGTTAGACGACTGTATTGAACATGGACAAAATTGAAATTATTGCAAGTAAAATGAAATAATTTGAACTTAAATATTTAACTTTATATCAATGGATTTTGATAAAAGTGATTTTTCTTTTGTTAGGTTCTTACAAGCAATCTTTAAAATATCTCAAGCAACATAGTCAACTAGATTAGATGGAAAACATAAAGAAAAGTAAAGAGGTATGAGAAATAGAGAAAAGAAAGCAACACAACGATTTATCCTTGTTCGGCCCTCTTGCCTACATCCAATCCTCAAAGCAAACCACTTTGAGATTTATGTCCACTAAAATAACTCTGTTAGCGAGCTAGAGTCAGGCTTGTTACAATAGGTTCTAATAACCCTAAAAGACTACCTCAAAAAAGTTATTCGCACTTTCTTCCCCACAATATTCAAGGTGCTTGCAACCTCTACCCATAAACTTACTTAGGTGTTTGCTACCTCTCACTAGCTTACAAGTGCAATGTGAAACCTTTATAAGAAAATACAAAGAGAAATTGTAGATAACTCACTTACAAAGTGACCTATATAGTTTAGAAGAGTTCTGCCTAAAAAGAATTTCTTAGAAAAATATAAAAACCAGAATTTTGATTAAACATTTTAGGGCAAAGGATGAAGGTTTTGAAAATTAGAAAAAGATTTTGCACTTAAGATCTCTAAAAAATACTCAACTTCATCAATTAACAATGATCTTAAGTGGTTTTTTTATAGGCAAGATTTATTTTAGCCGTTGAAGGGAAAAAAGAGAGGGAACATTTTAATTTCAAAATATTTTTGACCAATTGTCTTTAGTACAGATACCTTAGACAATGGTTATTTAGTTTTTGGAGCTCAGTCAACTTTTTGTTTGTTTGTTATAAGGTTAACTAGATAAATAACAGGTTCATTAATTATGTCAAACAACTTGTCTGTATGGACCACTTGCTTTTTAATATTTGTGAAAGCAACATCTCACCAAACTCTCTCTTTTTGTTCTTTTGACTAACACATCAGTTCTTTTACCATTTTATTCCGTTTGTATGTCAACTGATCCTAGCTAAATTTTGTTTCTTTTGAGACACGAATTATTAAAAAACTTGGTCAGAAAATTCATAGTTATCTAATATCATAAAGATACCTTTACTCTTCTATTTCTAACTTTGACTTAGAACTTCTCAAAAGATGGTTTTTCTTTTTAAAACCTTGGATTTAATTTTGAAAGATTAATTTTAAGAAAATTCGATTTGGGCAGAATTTCTAAACTATTTAACATAGATAAACTAAGGAAACTTCTAACTTACTTAAGCTCTACGTCTTCATTGATTGTTCCTTAGGTTTTTGGTGTAGTCTTCTAATTTATCTTTATGAATTCCAACACCTTATTCTAAATGCTTGAAGTATTGGTCTACTATTCTGGTCATCTTCTAATTCACCAATCTCCAAGTTAACTGATTCTTCTAACCTAAGATAAAAGTTAGCACAATACAAGCAAACATACAACCAATCAGTCTTTTGTTCTTTGTTATCATTAAAATCAAGACCATAGCTTGCAGGGCTAACACATTTGAAAGAAAAGCTTATTCAAGCACTATTGTTTCCTTAAAAAATTGGGAATTAGCCTTTGAAATTATGTGTGATGCAAGTGATGATACATTAGGTGTTGTGTTAGGACAAAGAACTGAAAATAAGTTTCATACCATTTACTATGCAAGTAGAACAATGAATGAAACTAAGAGAAATTACACCACCATTGAGAAAGAGATTTTAGGTGTTATTTTTGCAATAGAAAAGTTTAGGTAATATATGTTGTTGTCTAAGGTTGTCATCTTCACTGACCATTCAGCTTTAAAATACCTTTCGACAAAGCAAGATGCAAAGCCAAGATTGTTAAGATGGATTCTTTTATTGCAAGAGTTTGATTTTGAAATCAAAGATAAAAAATAAAATAAAAAAATAAAAAGGCAGTGAAAACAATGTAGCTTATCATCTTTCTAAGTTAGATGAGGACTATGTTGAAAACATACATGATCATTCACTGTGTGATTCATTTCCTGATGAAAAACTCTTGTTTGTGAAACATTTTACTAAACCATTATTTGCTGACATTGCCAATTATCTTGCATCAAAGAAATTTCTCTCTAACCTTTATTTTCAACAAACAAAGAAAATTTTCTCTAATGTCAGGAACTACATTTGGGATGACCCTAATATATTCAAAATTTGTCAAGATGGCATTGTTAAAAGATGCATTCCTGAATAGGAAGTGCAAAGCATCTTGAGGTCAAAGAATCTTGAGGTCATCATGGTTCCACAAAACAAGTGCAAAAATTTTACAATAAGGTTTTATTGGCCAACTTTGTTTAAGGATGTTCACCAATATATAAGTACATGTGACAAATGTCAAAGAACAGAATATCTCTCGTCGCAATGACATGCCACTTACTAACATCCTTATTTGTGAAATTTTTTATATTTGGGGTATAGACTTCATAAGACCCTTTCCCAAGTCTGGCCATAATCAATTCATTCTAGTAGCGGTAGACTATGTGAGCAAATAGGCATAAGCCATTGCTAGTCCCACAAATGATTCTAGAGTGGTAGTTAAATTTTTGAAGAAATTCATTTTCTTTCATTTTGGAACCCCTAGCAATCATTAGTGATGGAAGCAACCACTTCTGACAATTTTAGTCTTTGCTAGCTAAATACGGTGTCAACCATAGAGTTACAACCTCATACCTTCCACAAACCAATGGACAAGCAGAAGTGAAAAATAGAGAGCTTAAGCAAATCTTAAAGAAAATTGTTAATACCTCTAGGAAAGACTAGTAACTTAAGTTAGATGATGCATTATGGACATACAGAATAGGTTTTAAGACTCCTATAGGGATGTCTCCATAACAACTAGTATTTGGGAAGTCATGTCATCTACCAGTAGAGCTAGAACATAAGGCATATTGGGTTACCAAGTTTCTTAACTTTGATTTGCAGAGTGTGGGTAATAAAAAGAAGTTACAGCTTCATGAACTTCAGGAATTTAGGCACCATGCATATGAGAATGTCAAGCTTTACAAGGAGAGAACAAAAAGGGTACATGATGAGTGTCTAGATTTATATTTTTAATCCCTTTAAATTTAGTATTTTTAATGTGTTTTACGCCTAATGCAGCTAATTAAAATCTACTTTGTCAATTAGATATAATTTTGGGAAGTTTTGACAATGTTTGCTTAAAGTTAAAAATTTTCAGTCTTTTTGTAATTCTGACCTTTGCTGCATATTTCAAGTTTTTCATTGACTTAGAGGTTAAGAATGGAAAAGTAGTCTTCTGTGAACTTAAATTTAACATCTTAATGTTTTCATAATAGGTTACACATCCAAATATGAATTCGTTTGGGCCTCCAAATATTGCTCCAAATTCAAAGTAGAAAACTGAAATCCAGTCTTGGTTGAAGTTGGATTCTTGAGCACAATCCAATAAAACTAGCATATTTGGAGTTGTAAAACTTCATTGTAAGTGAAATTTATCTCATTTGAAATCTAAGACAAAGGTCTTCAGTTGTTAAATAGGGAACTAAGCCCAAATCAGTCTCTAAAGGATTCAAAAATAACTGAGAATTCAGAACAAATGTTTAAGCAAGTTGATAATTGACTAATTTTGGTTTTTATTTAAAATTTGGAGATACAGGCCATTAAATGATGTAAGGTGAAGCCCAATGGAACACTTAGATCCATATTTAAAACTCTTATGAAGGGCTAAAGAAGAAACTATGTCATTTTAAGGGGCAAAACTAACAGTGAAGTTGAATTTTAGAATCTATCTCGGGCTGGACTGATAGTCTGAGTCAATCTTAGTTTTTTAACCATAACATGGGCTATAGACCTCTGAGTTAGTCTCGATTATTGCAAGAAACCTGGTCATGTGAAGGTTGATTGTCATTGGTGACCTCATAATCGATAGCCTTCTAGTTCTGGTAATTCTGGAAACTTAGTTAATTCCTCTATGAGTACTTCAAAACTTATGTGTTCCTTCACTACAATAGCTACAATCAACAAATGAACATTTCTCATACAATGATGTGGTGGGAGCATTTAAATTTTTAAAAATAGAAAATTCAATAGTTTGACCCAAAAAAGTCATAGTGAGTTTTCCATTTTTAACATCTATCAAAGTATTTGTAGTAGCCATGAAAGGTCTTCCTAACAAGATATGCAATTCAGACCTATCTGTCACCCCATCACCCATGTCCAATACCACAAAATCTACGGGCACAATTAACACCCCCACTTGAACTAGCACATCCTCTATTATTCCCCTAAGATATCTTAAAGACCTATCAGCTAGTTGCAAGCACATTTTGGTGGGTTTTAGTTCCCCTAAATTTAATTGCAAAAACAGGGAATAGGGCATAAGATTAATGCTTGCTCCTAAGTCCATCATGCCCTTAGCTTCCTCACCATTACCCATTCTTAT
>CATKHJ010099983.1:0-10174 GCA_949750685.1 Vernicia montana | reverse complement strand
TGAATTCAACCTTATTAAGGTTGAACTCAACTTTAATAATTGGTTATCAATCAACTTTAGACACTTTAAATTTATAATTTTTATAATAATTACTATGAAATGGTAAAATTTACTTATAATATGTTATAAGAGTTTTATAATAATAGGTCATATATATAAAATGAACATTTTTATTAAAAGATATTAGCCATTAAAAATGATAGTATAACATTGAAAGAAAAAAAAAACAGAGAAATAAGTGGGATGAAATCCCACATCGTTTGAGTAACAAATGAGCATTTGCTTTCATTCTTATAAATGGAGGAGCACATGCTCTTTCAAGTAGATTGAAGTGGTTTCGGCCATTATAAAAATAAAGGCTTATATATTTGAGCTTATATTTGAGTTTTTTTTTTTTGGCTTATTTAGCATTGTTTAGTTTAAAATTTATTTGGGACTTAAAATTACTAATAATCCCCGAATACCCGAACCGACTTGTCCCGAAAATTCGGGACAAGTCGGGACGGAGATTTTTTATTTACAATTTGGGACCGGTTCCTTAATTTTGGAATCCCCTAAATTTCGGTTCGGTACGGAGATTTTTCAATTCCCGGCTTTACCCGAACCGTGCTCAGCCCTATTGGAAACAACATAAACATGTTCAAAAGCAAGGAAGTTCAAGTTGTAGAGTATTTATCCAACATGGCCATGTTGTATCCTAGATGGGCATGTTGGATTAGCAAAAATTCGTCATCCATGAGCAGAAGCGCACACACTCACAATTATGTTTCAATATGGGCGTGTCGGGTAAATAGAGCAAAATCTTAAGCAGTCCAACATGGCCATGTTGTATTTTAATATAGCCATGTCCTGAAATCTGAGGATCGACATTTGAAATTCAAATCAGCACAGCATGGCCATGTTTTATCCAACATGGGCATGTTGAGTTAGTTGATTAGCAGATTTTATCTAATTCACCTACTGAGCAAAAATAGGGATTTGGGCAACATAATTGAAAGGGGACAAATACAAAGAACAAAGACATCAATTTTAGGAAGAGAACACATTTTTCCTTTGCTGTTTTTCTTAGCTTAAAATTTTATTCTTGTAATTAGATTTAAAATTAGGAAGGTTTAGCTTTTTGGAAGAAGATTCAAGCTGCAGAAAAGCTACAAGAGATTTAACTGTGCTTAAAAAAGATATCTTCAAAAGAGTTTCTTCTAAAACTTATTTCTTTTCAAATTATTTAAATACTCTTTGCTTTTCATTATTGTAAAGATGTTATTTGTTAATTCAATTGAGAAAAAGTTTGCATTTAATTCAATTGAGAATAAGTTTGTATTTCTTCTTATCATGAGCTAATTTTCTTATTCTAGGGATTATATGGATCATTGATAACTCTATTTTCTTAAAATTATTTTACCTGTTTAAATTCAAATTTTGGTTCAGTTCTTGAGAATTTAATAATATTATTATTTATTTTGAGAAATAAATAATTCTAACAATTTATAAATAAATTATAAAATATTTTTAGTATTTTATTTTATTTTGCAGATCAAAATGACATTAATGATGCAGACAATGATGTCATGATATTAATGATACAGGCAATGATGTCATAATATTAATGATACATGTAATGATATCATAATGATAATGATGCATGCAATGATATCATAATGATAATGATGCATGCAATGATGTCATAATGATAATGATGCAAGCAATGATGCAAGACGATGGAAAAAGAAGATGGAAATTTTCTATAAATAGGCATTACCACTCCTCATTCAAATCATCAATTCAACTATTCAAGCATTCAATTAATTAGATAGATTTATATTTTATTAGTTTCATTTCTTTTTATTTTCATTTTGTTCAAGAAGAAAAGTTTTGGAGCTTGTGTACGCCAAAAATTGTATCCCAAAAAGAGTTCTTTCTAAACTTTTATTCTTCAATTCAATAATAAGTTATTATTATGTTTTCTATTAGATTGATTGTTAATTTAATTGTTTCTTCCTTCTTAACTATGAGTAGCTAAATTTTTTCTTTAGGATTTAGATGTAATCTTTTGATTTGTCTATGACTATATTTAATTGATTTGGTTTTGATTATTGGAATTAATCTTTTATCTTAAAATTTAATACTTGTGAATAATTAATCACTATTTGCATGTTTAAAGATATTATGTGAAGTAGCATAGTAGAAGCATAATATTAGTTAATTGAGATATTAGACCTAGGGAATGTGTTGCTTAGAAATAAAAATACTCCTTTGTGATTAATTAAAGGATTTCCATAAAATTTAATGGGTTTGTATTAATTGCTTATGATCACGAGAGTAGACATAAGATTAACATAAATACTTGTGTTATATTTTGAGAGAGAACATCATATAATTTAGGGAAATCTAATTATTAATTCCAATAAAATTAAACCAATGTAAAGAACGTAGAAAAGTCATAGGTAATTAATTGATGAAATCTAAATCCTTAGTCTTTTTCATATATTGTATTTATCTTTTAATACTTATTTTTATTTTCTTCTTAATCTCAACTAAATTAATTTTCTAAATAATAAGATAATTCATAATTTTTGTAATTTTCAACTCTTTTTCCGTGGGATCAACACTCTGCTCAATCACTATATTACTTGTTCACGATATGTGCACTTGCAGATTTTTAGCAACAATCTGGAGCCAAAAATCTAATCGCGACACATATGCTACTATTATTATTCTTGATATCAAAATTGAAATATTTATGAGTAATTTGTGCAACTATTAAATTGAAAATTTTAAGAGATTTATAAATTTGTTTGATTTCTTAAGATATGTAAAAATAATTGTATGAATGAAATTAGAGATTTAGAATTTTTTATTTTTTAAAATTTATTTTCCTTTTTCTTTTAAAAATAGTTTTAAATTTTTATAATTAATTAAAATTAAATTTTAATTTAAAAGTGAATCCTACAATGCTTGATGAAATTTCATACAAGAGAAAAATATTTTCTTTATTTATATTATATGTCAAATAATTAAATATTAATGGTATTAGTGAATTCGAAATTTAAGTGTCTAATATAACAAATTATAGGGTACCTAAGTAATCACATATCCCTTTTTTTTTTTTAAATCAAATCACAAGATAATTTTTTATGTTTTCTCCCAAATTTTTTTCAATTTTTTTTAATGAAAAAGAGTATGACTAATTTTGTTTTAATATAATTTGATTTCAATTGAAACTCAAACTCATAATCTAACTCACACCTTAAAAAATATTTCAATATCACTGAATTAATGTGTCATTGTTTGTACTTTGTAGGGCTAAAATTTGAATAAATGTCATACATATATTGATGTCTCTTAAGCCCAAATCAACATCTTGGTGAGGTGAACCCAGCAAAAAATGTCTATTATGATAATAAATAGAAAAAATGGTGAGATTCATTAACTTCTGGTGTGAGGTTCAGCTCATTCTCATAATTCAACAATGGGCTTACTGCCCCCACAGACCACTGACCAGCCATTGACAGCCTCACTTCCAACCTCACTTTATTAGTGATAGAATTTAATGATTTATCCATGCCTTTAGCAAAAAAAAAAAAAAAAAAAATGATTTATCCATGCATTTTAATTTAGGAAAAATTACATAAAGGTATTTGAATTTTTTAAAATCTGCTATATTAGTGTATGAATAATTTTTTTTGATATGACGAGTTTCTCAAATTTTAAAAATAATATCATATAAGTATTTTTAACCCTTTTCCAATTATCGAAATATTAATTTGCAACTCTAAAATATCTAAAGTTGGAGAAATGACAAGAAAAAAAAAATTTATGAGTTGTTGAATACCAAAATAAGATTTTAAATGGAGCTGGAGAGTTACAAATTAAGAGAGACGAAAGTTGCAAATTAGCATTTCGGTAACTAGAAAACGGTTAAAAATACTTAATGAGATAATTTTTAAAAGTTGAGAACTTTGTCGGACCAAAAAAATTATCCATCCACAAAAATAACAGATTTTAAAAAGTTCAAACACTATTAATATAATTTTTCCTTTAATTTATAATAGTAGAAAAATTCATTTACATTTCAATATTTATTATATTGCAAAATTCTTTTAGTTCTAATTTGGCTAAAGAACAAAGTTAGAAACAATTATCCTTTATCCTTTATTGTAAAATTAGATTGAAAAATATTTTAATTAGTTGGCATATAAAAAGAAATTCAACTGAAATCTATATATATATATAAATTGAAATTTGAAATCTACTTTTTTTTTAAAAAAAATTATACTCAAATCTTCATACCTTGTTTACTTCTTCAATGGAAATGTATATATTGTGATAATTATAAGATTGATCGAAGTGGCCTGAGTAAACTCCCAAGTAACAAGATGAACTTCCCAAACAAGCTACCTTATCAAGCCTGCAAAATGAAATGATCATCAAAAGGCCAAGCCATAGCTTGGCTTAAACTCTCCGATGTTTAAGTTAGTAACTGACATGAAGATTAACATCTACTAGAAGATGATTCTTAGCAGATCCATAGATTTCTTTAGAGAGAAGAAAGAGATAAGAAGTTGTAGAAGAAACTATCTTAGAATGATGGTGCAACTTTCCTTTTATACCAAGTAGGTCTTCTCTCTAGGCGGTGGGTGAGGGACATGACCGTTGGATAGTTTCTATCATATCAGACTAGGTCATGATAGTTTTGTATCTCACAGAGAAATAGGAGTAATTGTCGTACTACTGACACAAGTTGATAGTTGATGTAATAGATGTGACAGATTACTTAGCCGAAGACGAAACCCTTCATCATGGATGATCTTCAATACTTAAAAGAACTATTCAATAACAAAGGTCTTTTTTTCTTCCTAGCATGGACGAAGGGATCCAAATGTAAACCTTCTTCGAATAAGATGAAAGAAAATTTATTAAGCCTTAACTTTTCATAGGACAAGCATAGGTAAAAAATCTAAATACAATCCAAGTCTAACTGACTTGGCTGGCTTCAGTACATATAAAATTTATCCTTTATCATATTGTATTATTGTTGGTGATCCGAACTGAAGTTTGCTTTGACTACTGATAAAAAATCACAATTTGCTTACAAAGAAAAAGAGACTAAACACGACAGCAACTATACAACAATAAAAAGAATATTTTATATAATTAATGAAATTTTCAAACCTCAAATTAATTTGACTTTTGACCCCATTTTTATCTCTAGGGAGCCCATATTTTTATAAGCATATTATTCATCATACTCATCCATAACTATAATTAAATAGCATAATAACAAATATCAAAGCTAGTATACATCCTAATTGTTTTAAGCAGCCTACGATGATGCTTCCTATTCCTAATAATTATATTTTTTAATTAAATTTAATTAAAAATAATATTAAAGAAAATTCTGATGCCATGATTCAAAATCTTAATAATAATTTTTGGTTGCTGCTATAAATTTCTACTTCTTAAAATCATGCCCTCTAATCGTATGAATCTTTATATATAATTTTAAGTGTATTAAAAGGTTATTATATTAATAAAATAATTTTTACGTAAAAGAAAATTTTCATTCATGAAAATAAAATGGTTATATTAAATAAAATATAGAATTTTATAAATAATAAATCATGTTTTTATATACAATTTGAAAAATGAGATATATATATATATATATATATATATATATATATATATATTATGGGAAACATATGATATGTTGATAGAGTAATTAATTTAGTATAACAAAATACTTTAGTGGGTGTTTGGCAAAATTTTTTAATACATCTGTTAAAATCATAGCTATTAGCTATTAGGTAGCTTTTAGGTAGTTAAAACGTTGTTGTTTACAAATGCTCTAATTTAGAGTTTTTTTTAAACAACTCATACTTATTTAAATAAAAAGACTAAATTATCATATTAAAAAAATATTTAAATAAAAAGATAAATATTAATATTTATCCTTAATGATCATTAAGCATATTAGGGTACGTGTGGATCAAGGTTAAAAATGTAGAGTGTAACAATTACAAGTGTAACTATTAAGAGAGTAATAGTTACAGGTGTAATAGTTAAATTGTTAATCTTGTCTGGCAAATCAAAGGTAATGGATAAGTTATTAACATGGTTAACTAAGTTTTACATAAAACATTAAATTTTTTTTTTAATGAAAAAACTTAATTTAAAAAAAAAAGTCATTTTCACAATTTTTTTACTAACTAAAACAAATTATATATTTTTTTAGAAAAAAAATCTATCATATTTTAATGAATAAAACAATACTATAAAAAAAATAAAATAAGAATAAATGTTGTGCTAAATCTGCAAGTATACAGATCGTGAATAAGTAATTGTGTGTAAGTAGAGTGTCGATTCCACATAAAAGATATTGTCAAGTACCAAAATTATAATTACTCTATTATTTAGAATATTAATTTAATAGAGATTAAGAAGAAAATAAAAACAGCTATTAAAAGATAAATTTAATATATGAAAAATACCTAGGACTTAGATTTTATCAATTGATTACCTATGACTTTTCTATATTCTCTAAATTGATTTAATTTTTATTGGAATTAATGATTAGATTTCCTATAATACCCGAGATTTTCATAGCCCATTTGAGCTATAAAATGATATAGAATATATGTATTCTATAGATAGTGCATTATAGAATTTATAATGGGAGTGAAATGATACATTTGTATGTAATGTATGTATAATGCTCGGTTTGGGTATTTTATTGTTTGTATGTATTTTTATGTATTTAATTAAATTGAAAGGGATAATGTATCAACTGTTAAAAGGTATATTATGATATGGGAAAGTGAGAAATATTATACTAGTGAAAAAGGAACGAAAAAAAGTTACGAAAAATTTTACGGATCGGGAAATGGTTCGGTTGGGCTTTTAATTGGGTTTTTGGATTTTCAAGCCCAATCCAATGCAATGGCCAACCCATTAGTGTATGATATATATAGAATTTTATTTTTATTAAGTTAAGATATGATAATTAGAAGAAAAGATGATGGGAAAGTTGATTTTGGCTATTAGGACTCCAATGTTGATTTAAAGTCAACTTACTTAAGCTATTTGAACTCTTCTTCTTTCCTACATCAAGACTAAATACATTTCTTTGTTTTGTTCTCCATTATGATGTGCATAGTCACTATAACACCTGAGGAATATCAAGACCATTGGTCTTAATTAAATCATTATCATTTACCTTGACTCCATCATAGCCATTTGATCAAATAGGTCTAAAATCTCTACCATTCTTGTTAATGATATATAAGCAAAATTTTTACTTCTTCTTCTCACTATGTGCCGGCCCATCCAAAGCCAAAAGAAAGAAAATAAAACTTTCCCAAACACAAAAAAAGCTATCATCTTCTTCATAGTTTCAAAGTTAGCAATTTAAATGCCGAAGGTAAAGAGTTAGTGCTTTATGATTCTTTTCATAGTTTCAAGTATGGACTTAATGTTTGGTTGAAGTTATTTCATTTTCTTTTCATTTCAATGGTTTGATTAAATTAAGGAATATTAAGGGGGAATTATTTCACATGTCTTTTGATGGATTATGTAAATTAAAGTCAAGAATTAGAAGATTAACAAGTAGCATAAGCATGTAAGACATGAAAAGCAATTTGAGAAAATTTCTCCTTAAGGTTCAGCCTATGCAAGATATATGGGGGGGGATTGTTCTAAATTAATTTTAATGATATCTAAGATCATTTTGGGTACAGAAAAGTGGATTGGAAGTGTTAAACTGAATTATGGTGATTTTATACAAAACTTGAATTTTTGGAGGCATAATTGATGATATAAGGGAAGTATATGGTTTGATGAGTATTTTTTATGTTTGTTTGATGCTATATGATTAATATGATGTTAATTTCATAATTCTAGGATCAATTCAAGATTTGAATTTGAAATTATAAGTTTTCCCCAAAATCACCTTATTATGCAAAAATAAGGATTTCTGAGAATCAAAATGATTTGATTTCAATTGAATGATGAATATGAATTATTGGAATGTTAATTAGATGAATCCATGTTCAATTTAAGGTTTAATTGTGAAATTGATATTTTTCCCCAAATTCTAGGGTTTATGGAGTAAATTGGGAATTTTGGGATTTAGCTTGAATTAATTGAAATTGATTGGTTAATTAAGTTTGTTTATGATATAATTTAATGATTTTAAGATCAATTTGAAATTTGCGTGAATAGAAATGATTTTCCCCAAATTGATGGAATTAGTATATTTAGGGATTTTAATTTTTAAGATGTAAATTAATAGCATGAATTAGTAGAAAATATATTTACTATGATTCATGTGTGGGAAATGAATTTTAATTAAAGAATTGAAAAAGGAAAGGAATTGAATTCCTTAATTTGATTAATTGACAAAAATATATATATAATGTTTGATTTAATAATTAATTATGTAATGTGAATATGTGAAATATTTGTTTACGGTTAAGGAAGGGAAAAGTAAGGTATGGTATTAAGGTTAAAGGGATAGAAATTAATTTTCAATTTGTGTAATGTGTTTTAGAATCTAAAGGAAAGGGTATTATCCGAGAAACCGAGGAGTTTCGTTTTTAGTCGACGTTTATTTAAATTAGGAGCTAAGGAGTTTCGAGGTGAGTACAAATAGTATTATTATTTTTGTGCCTTGAATATGAGCTTTTTATGCTCAATCAATTCTTGTTTGAAATGTATTGCAACTCTTTAGCAAAGCATTATTATTTATTGATTAATGAGCCAAATTGAGTAATTTATTCTTTGTGGCATTTGGCCAAATGAGCCTTTATTATTTTGGTCTTTTAAATATGACCAATAATGTGAATTATATTATTATTGATATGTTATCCATTGAATCATATCATGGGTAGAAATGATATATTGATATAATGATTACATGAAAAGCAGAATACCCCTCTGATGTGGGGTAATACATCGGATCTTGTGCACAATGGAATGGAACCCGCGGATAAGGTAAGATTATCCGAACCTTAGCTGGAAAAGGTTTAATGACCCCAGTACGTATGACCCGATCAGTTATACGTGTGACTAGGCATGTGAGAGTGAGTAAGGCGTAAGCCGCCACTCATTAATTATGGGGGACACATACTGTCACGACCCGCCTCTCAAGCCGCGACTGTCCTAGGGAATAGGAAGACTTAAGGTCACCTAAACCCGTAGAACACCTTAATACCTTAATTAACTTCTATTAATTACCAGTTATCATTACCCCAGAATCGAAACCATAAACTTCCCTTATATAAATCCCATGCTATATAAACACTTGTGATCAATTAATTGATACTGAAAATATTTTCCATCCCTTTTTACTTTTGAACTCCATTTTCCATTTTAAATTTCATTGCAACTCAAATATAATTAAGTGCTTGGACTGTAGCAATTGATATATCATACATCATGCATACCAATATCTAAACTTCATTATTTTAGACTTTTAAAATCATTGGAGCTCTAGAGAAAACTTCTGAATAACCATTCATACCATATACTCAAAATAGCAGAGCAATCTCCCAAGTGAAAGTTAGGACTTGGAATTTACCTTGCGGACTTGATAACCGGTCCTGAAAAATAAATAATAACTAAAGAGTGAGACAGAGCTTAGTGAGTACATATACAGAATAATCATTTTTAGAACAAATAATAATAGTTCCCCTTTTCCCATAGCGATGTTAATCAAAATTGTTCTTATAGAATAAATATCATATTTATAACAAGTAATTTATCTTTAGCAGAATTCATTCACTTTCTCGGAAACGGTCTGTTTCCCCCATAATCAATTAAGTGGCGGTTTACACCTTGCTCACTCCCATTTGCCTAGTCACACGTACGACTGATCGGGTCATACGTACTGGGGTCATTAAACATTTCCCAGCTAAGGTTTAGATATTCTTTACCTTATCCGCAGGTTCCATTACCATTGTGCACAAGGTCCGATGTAATGCCCCACATCAGAGGGTATTCTGCTTATCGTTTTAATTCATTATAACAATATACCTTTTCAATTAATAATAATATACCTTTTCAATTAATAACAATATACCTTTCTATCCATGAATTGATTCAATGGACAATAAGACGATAACAATATATATTCCCATCATACGGTCACATTAAAAAGACCGAAACAATAATAGGC
>CATKHJ010099981.1:0-14404 GCA_949750685.1 Vernicia montana | reverse complement strand
TAATTAAAACTAAAACTAAAACTAAACTAAAACATGAGAAGATTGATAGATATAAACAAGAATAAAGCTATCTAGATATGAATCCCCCTAGCCTCTCCTAAATGTCATGAACAATGGAATTAATTAATCAAACAATGAATTGAATTGGTGTTCCACTAATTTAGATTAAAACCTCTCTCGAGCGATTTAATCCCTAATTCTTAAGTAGAGTACAAGGAATCTCTTCTCAAATACAATCAAATAAGTCATGCATTAAGAATAAGGAACAAAGCACCAAAGGATTTTATAGGTCTATCTCTAGCAACCCAATCAATCCTCAATCCCTATGATTGATCAATCCATATTAAGGTATCTCTACTCATTTAACATGGAAATAATATCTAATTAACAAGTTAGCAATTGCTAATTAGAATAAAATAGATTAATCATAGAAACAAGACAATCAAAGATGAATTAATCAAAACTTGTATTATTCAATCCATTAAATCAATAATTAAGGTTCATCAATATCTAAATAGGATACAATCAGTTCATGATAGAATTTAAAGATGAAAAATAAAAGAGAGAAGAAATAAGAAAACTCAAACCATCCATGGAAGATTTGTAGAAATCTTCTCCTTCAATCCTTGATTTCCTACTTCAAATCTATACAAATATGGATCTTTAATCTTAATTTACAATTCAATCTCTCTAAAATTAAAATTCCTAAACTATCTAAGAATCTAGAGGAACCTAAAATTCCTAGCCACAAGGCTAGGGTTTCGAACTCCCCAAAGCTCTCCTTTTCTTCTCCAGAAATCGAAGTTTTTATCTCGGAAAATTACCAAAAACACCCAGGTACGCCCAGAATATTTGGTGGTACGCCCATACCATTTATGTGTGTACCAAATCTTGAGCTTTCTATGTCCATGGTACGCCCACTTTTTGAAATGGTACGCCCGTACCATTTATGGGCGTACCATGACCTCAAGATTCTATCTCCATTGTACGCCCGTACCTTTTTTGGGCGTACCATTTAAAAGAAATCGAATTAGGCTTTGTCTTTTTCATGACTTTTGTAGATTTTTTTCTTATCTTTTCAACGACACCTAAATCTCCTCAATCGGACATTTGTAGCTTAAGTTATGCTCAAAATACTCTAAGGTGTTCAAAACTATCAATACACCAACTCTGCATTTGATTTTCAAAACTTTTCTTCGATTCTCTCTCAAAATGCCTCGAATTCGTGTCTTATCTTCATGACTTCAATAACTTTAATTCATAGCAACCTAAAACATGAAATTCCTATAAACGAACTCTGGAAAAACACTAAATCAAACAAATCAAACTCAATTTAAGGATAAAATACATTAAGAACAAAGGGTAAAATGTATTCAATTAAGCACTTATCAGATTGTTAGATACAATTTAGTATTATTTGATATGAATGGAGTAAGTGAGGTAATGAAATAGAATTTTTTTTAGAAAGTAGAAAAAAATGATTCGTTTGATAGTCATGATTAAATAAAATTCTTGAAAAATAAAAATCCTGAATTTGAGGGAAATAACTTCCTTAAAGAGAGTTAAGTAAGTTGAACTTTCTTAATTGAGATAAATATAAATTGACATATTTACTCTCATTAAATAAGACTAAATAAATAGAGTTAGGTATTATCGTCTTTTACATTATTAATTTCTAAAAATGATAATATAAAATCAAACAAAAAAAACTTATTTTTCTAAAAATTATATACAAACCAAACACATAATTACTTACACTTTCTGAGAAATAATTTTCCAAAAAGTTTACTTCCTAAAAAGTATACTTTCCAAAAAGTAGATCATGAAATACCAAAACGATACCTTAGTACTGGTAATCGAATTGTTGCTTACATTGAACTTGTCTCTTCCCAAATATTTTTCCCAATCTCTATGGTGCGAAATCTTTAGCAACAACTCATCCACAGCATAATAGCTAACCTATAATTTTCTTTAGGCTACATTTGATAAAACTCTTTTTCCTAAAAATTAGGGGGGAAAAAAATACACCTATTGAATCCTCGTAAAAAATAAGAATTTTTACAGGTAATAGAATAGATAAAAAAATAATAATAATAAATAAATAAGGAAATAACAAAGTAAAAGGTGTCCATTGCCAAGGACACTCATTTGGAAAATGAATACATACTTTTCAACATGAATCTCCATGAGTCGAGGTTCTCCCATCCATCAATATGACAATCCAAAATATAACATGATAAGAATGAACAGGGCAGTGGACAACTAACATGATCGGAATGCAAAAATAAAAAATCACCTGTAAGAAATTAGAAAATTTTCTATGGAATTGTCTAAGAAATTAGCTAAAGCAGAAAAATAATCACCCCTTTAAATTTCACCAAAAACATGTATTGTTTCTAACTACAACAAAAGGTAATTCAGTTTAGAAAAGCCAATTAACGGAAATGTTGCCAAGCCATGTGAAAAGTGGGAACTGAGCCAAAGCAATGAATAGCAAGAGGTAGTGATGCCTGCTCGAATCATAACTCCTCACCTCCGCAAAAAGGACCCTTTTCATTGTTTTCACCAAGAAAATTCCCATGCATAAGCAGGTCCATGGCATCAAAAAGTAGTAAGAATAATTGAGTAAGATCTTTCCAAGGACAGCAAAGCACATCCCTGTGAAAGCATACCCAGCATATGCCACAATGTCTAATAATGGTAACTCTCCACTACCCAGTGAAAGCAGTGTTACTTTGAGCAACGCAACTTGCAGAAACCAGGCCAGTAATCCCTTCACAAACAGCCAATTGAGGGCTTCTGGGCTAAACCTGCATCAAATAAAAATTGAAGCATGGAATGGAGATTAATGAAATAAAGTATAGGAGGGGAACAAATGATTGCAGAACTGGAATTACGGACACTTTCAACAGTAATAAGGCGAATAAATCTGTGAGAGACTGTAAGAAGCATCGTAAAAATCATATACCAAATAATAATTGAAAAATCCCAAAATGACTACGTATGCAAAATACAAGGTTACCTACTGAATCCAATTTACAGTTTTTTAAACTTCCTCTATGCCATGGAGAAGACACATCAATGAAAAGGAGAAACTACTTCAGGCATCACTTAAATTCCACTTCAGAAGCATTATATACATATAAAAGAAAGTAAACACACAAATGTGCATACATGAAAAAATTAAAATAAAAGGCAGAAAATGCGACAGAGGGAGGGGGTGAACTGTAGCAATGACAATGACACCATTGTCAACAATAATACAGTTGCCGACTTGCACTGCTGCTACCTGTGCTACAACAGCTGCCATTACCAGAAACTTCATGCCCAAACATTTTGTTGTTATCTAAATGTCCTTCCTACTTAGGAAGTGCTCATATTGCTCTTTCAAAGCACCATCAAATTCAAAGCAGCAAATGAAGCAAACAAGCAAATCTCAAAACAGGAAGGGACAAGAACATAGGTATAAAGAGGGAATGATAAGCTTTGTCATTTCATGTGATATGTATTAAGACATATGATCATGAGTTCATTAGAGAAAATAGTACACTTACTTTCCATTAAGTCCCAATGACAAGCCCGCGAGGACAACATATGTACCAAATGCCATGAAGGGAATGTACAAATCTGGTGCATTAATATCATAAATCGGGGGTTTGTAGGAAAGCCTACCCCCCACTGGCTCAGTTATCCGCGTCCAGTGCCCCTGAAGAAAAGCAAAGGAAAATAAGAACAACACATCACTTCAACAAAGAAATGCTGTGAGAACCAGAAAAAATCATGGCAGTAAGGCTTACCCGGTGCAGGAAAGGTAACAGAACAACCTTCAATTTATTTCTCACATATTGGTCATTCACTTGGAAATAATATTGTGGATCAGAGAAATACCTACTTATCTGTCCATTTGAAAGAAAATGTCAACTAAAGTCATATATTCAAATTATACATTAATGCTAAACTGAAACCATTGCATATCTATAAACAGGAACATTTGGTGGTGGCACTATTTTCAATCATTTCAAGACAACAGCAGAATGGCAGGAAATCCCATGGCTTTCAAACTCCAAAATCATTGTAACAAGGTTTAGGCAGCAGCTAGTATGAGTCTTTTAGTATTGTTGTTGAGAAAAACACTATCTTGAATATGTTGATTAGAGAGTATTAAAACTGTTCTTATGGTAAAGTTAGCATGTTTTAGTCATAAAAACTCTACAGAAGCTAAACAACAGTTTAAAACTACTTTTTGCAACGTCTAAAGGTGATTTTCCAAAAAGCAGTTTCTAACCTCAATGCGAAACACACTATATGCATTTATCATTCTTCACAAGCCTTTAGAATGAATTGATTTTATCTTCTTGAAAGGAACTTGTTTCAACTATTCTTTGGCACTAATGCTGATTCTGCACACCAACAATTTGGTTGTAATATACCAAACACAAGAACCAGATTTTTCTTCCAACTTCATTGTCAACCTTCAGCACATCACTTTTCAATTCAGTCAATGCTTACTATAGCATTGAGTGCAGGAAAAAGGACTTTCTATGCAAATCAGAATTTGAGGTCTTCTGGAACAAAAAAAGGTTGATACCAAGTCCTTTTAAAATGTACAGTAATCTTAGACATCAAATGTGCAAGTGCAAATGCAAGTGTATGAGTATCCAGAAATGGTGACAGTGCTGTATGAGTATAATGAAAGAATTTTGAGCAGAAGCTACATAATTGAACATAGAGCAATAGCATTCAACCCATACCAAAGCTCAAATAAAGTATACGTAGCCTTGACAAAATACTTACATTGCTTTGTACATATTCAGAGCTTGACCCTAGAATTTTCTCTCCATATGCGCCCAGTCCACCTTTAATAAGCCCTGAACCAGCTCCATAGAATGCATTCCCAAATGGATTGGGCTGAGGATTTGTTGGAGGCCTAGGCATCGCAGGATGGACTCCCACATTGTTATACATTTCTATGATAGAAAGAAGAAATGCAGGAAATAATAAGAAAAGGTTCCCTCTAAGCACAACTTTATATAAATCTGACTGACTCAAGCAACCATAGATCAATTTCAAACATTAAATATTGAAGGAAATATCTGAAAAGCAAGTTCTTTTTGCAAAGCTATCAAAAAACGATAAACATGAACTAAACAGGTAGTCTATTCTTGGAAAAAAAAAATAAAGGTTTGAATAAATATATGTGTTTGTTTATCCAAGATGACATGGGAAGAAGTGATAAAGAAAGATTTAAACGGACTAAATCTTTCTAAAGAAATAACTCAAAACCAAGCAGAACGGAAGAAATGGATCCATGTAGCTGACCCCAACTAGCTTGGGATTAAGGGTTAGTTGTTGTTGTTGTTATTTATCCAAAATATAGCATAAAAAAGTCAAAAGCAAGTAAAACTTAGAAAAAAAGGAAAAACACGAAGAAGAAGAACTCAATTTACATACGTTAATGTTGCGAGAAACAGTGGTGGATCCCTGGAGGGGCAGGGGGTGGCAGTTGGTCCCCCAAGATTTTTTAAAAACCCTTAATATGTATTGAAAAGTTACCTAAATTTTTAAAAAAAACTTTTATGTGCCCCCAAAACTAAGAGGCTAGATCCGCCACTGGCGAGAAACTCTCTGCTATTGATTCTATGTAGAAGAATCACAGAAATCTGATGTGAGAAAGTGAGGACATCAAAGAAAAATAAATTACAGAGCGAGTAAGCAAGAGCACAACACGGAAAAAAAAAATCAGATTATGGATGAGAGAGCAAATAACAAACCTTAGATTTTCGGGACCTGCTTGATGAAAATTTTTGTTTAAATGGAGATCAGAGATCTAGCTAGAGAAACAGGAAAAAAAAAAGCAGAATATGGGTGAGAGAGAGCGAATAACAAACCAATGAAGGCAGAAATATTAAATGAAAAAGAAATATAATTAGCATGTATACAAATATTAAATACTAAGAGGCCTGGAAAAGCTTAGATTTGCAATTTCCAACTCTGCCAAGTAGAACAATTACAAACAAATTCTAAGGAAGTAGAACTGCATCAGAGAGAGAGAATTTATTTATTAACATCCATTCATGCAATAACAGAAGAATAAAGAAAAGATAGATTGTTAGAGAAGTAGGACCCAAGTGGCTGGTACAAGTTCTTGGCAGATTCTTTTGCATTTCCAAAAATTTAATACATATATTGATAGTTAAGGGTTCAGTTAAAAATTTTACATAACCCATAAGAGACAATACAGAACACAAGCTAGTGCAACCCAAACTCAGGTTGCAGGAACAATAACAACTACTCAGTTTTAACTATCATCACCAACAGAAATCAAGTTTTCTTTCACTTAATTTAATTTTACAGAAAGCATGGTTAAAATTATTTAATACCACAAATGTATACTTGTGCACAAACAACACTTGCCTTAACAATCATGAATCACCTTTCTTTCTAAAACTAGAAAGAAATTTTGACAATAGCAAACTTTCACAAATTGAAAATTTTATTGCCATTTGTCAGATGATAACATCCAAAATGGATTAGATATTAATCTGTGCATCAAGAGTACATTAATTTCACTACCTTGCATAAGAAAACCATAGTCTTAGGTGTAGTTTTAACTCTCAAAGCAATAGTTTATTTAAGGATCAGTTTATTTGAAAAATCTAGCATTAATTAAAAGACAATCAGCTCAATACCAACCAATCACAATTTCATCTTGCATAAAAGGAGCCTTTAGGATGCAATTTTATTATCAGCAGCAGCTTCATGTACCTGGCACAATGTATTAATTAAAGAACCTCTACAACTTCAACTTCTTAAAGATTTAAATGATCAAGAATCTATTCAGTTCACTTCCTTCTCTTTTGAATTTATTTGTATGCTTCAGGTATTAAAAATGGTGATGCTTAAATGAATTAACCCCAAAAAATGAAAGTTAAATTATCAAATGATTTTAGAAAACTAAAAGCCAATTTAAAATGAAACATGTAAATTAGAAGTAGATAAATCCAAACCTCAAAAATTTCTTATGATTTGCTACCCAAAAGCATCATAAAAATAGATCTTTAACTGTCACTTTTTACATCCAATAGAACCCTGGTAAATATGCAAACCAATGAAGGCAGAAGTATTAGGTGAAAAAAAAAAATTAATTAGCATGCATATAAATATTAAATAATACTAAGAGATGATAAGGCTTAGATTTGCAGTTTCTATGTATCAAATATCACATAGAAAATTCTCTACCACAAATGTTAAACGGCCAAATGCATCTTGGGGCCCCTAAACTTTGCCTGATTTTGCTATTGAACCCTTATAGTTTTATTTGTCTACATTGAACCCTCCAACTATTATTTTTCTACACATTAAGGACTTATTTAACGTCAGTTAAAGAGGGTAGATGTCACGCACTGTTAAATCGCCTGGATGAAAAAAAACAATATGACTAAAATGATTCATGCAGGCTAAGAGCTCTTTCTTTCTATTCTTTCTTTCTTTTTTCTTTTTGATCTTAATACAAAATTAATAATGGAAATGAAGGACTCTCAAGAATTTTGATGATTGAAATATTAAGAAACCAGAACCCATTTGATTCAGTTTTTTTTTTTTTTAATTACCCAAGAGAGAAAAAAAAAAAACCCTTTCATTTTTAGAATAACTCCTTACGCCAAATACCCAAATTTTAAAGTTTTGGTATAAAATCTAGAAAGATTTGGACAAACTCAAATCCAAAAAGTATAAAATCTAAATTAATTTCTAAGATTACTAAAACAATTTTTCCCTTTCTCAAATCACCAATCTCAAAATTGTCTACCATGTTTCTTCCCCTTACCCCTAATTAATTTTGCCTTCCTTTCACTGTTACTAAAATCACAACCCATCTCCACCCTCACCCCTCCCCCAATCCCAATCCATCATTCTTCTTTACCGATTCTAAAAAAAATATTTCAACCCAAATCTTGTAAGCAAAAGAGGAAAAAAAAATAGAAGAGAGAGAAATAAAAAACACCCCTTTAGAAATCATAATTTTTTGGCAATAAAGAGAAAGTATAAAGTCATTGTTGATAATGTGTGTTCTCGAATGGGCTTCAACCATGGGTGAAGAATTTCTACTTCGTAGATCTCAGAATAAATAAAAAGAAAGAAAAAAAAAAAAGGTTGTTTCATCAAATAGATCGAGAATAAAAAGAGAGAGAAAAAGGGGTTGAGGAGAGAGTTTGTATTTTAGCTAACCATGGTGAAAAATAATTAATTTTTTATTATTAATAAGTTCGATATGGCAAGTCATTAATGGCATATTAGTACCGTTTCTGATGTACGATTAAATAAGTTTTAGTGTATAGAAAAATAATAGTTAGAGGGCTCAATGTACACAAATAAAACTATTAGGGCTCAATAGCTAAATCAGATAAAGTTTAGGGGCTCCAAATTGCGTCTAGCCAATGTTAAATCTAAGCTTTTGCCACATCAATTTCCCCCAATTCAAATATAATTGACTGAAAGAGAACTTTGTAGGTTAGCTCAGACGAGAAAGTTCTATAGCTGATATATGGCACCTACGTAAGTTTGACGGATATGCTGTGTTTTCAACCATTTAGGACTGACAAATTCACAACCATTCAGAATTTTTGATGGACCCATTGTGATGGCTCCCTCTAACTGGGCTTTTGGCCAAACCCCACATCGAAAGCTAACCAAAATCACCATTTCAACAAAATTTCTTTATATTTACTCAACCAGATTCTTAAATTAATAACTTGTTCCAACCCAAGGCAATCCAAGCTCTATGAAAAACTAATAATTTCTAATTCCTTCCTGAAGTAAATTAAATATGAAAATATATTTAATTTCAGCTGTTGATTAGAAAACTGAAGCACAATGTTTAGCCTACACAAAATAACCCTAAAGCATAATGTTTGGAGATAGAAACCTGAATAATTTGCCACTCTCTAATTCAACCTATAGATAATGAAATCAAAGACACAAATCAAAAATCTAATGCAACATTGGAATTGTAGAAGAAAAAGAATAAAGATCTAAAGTAACCTCTAAACGACAACAAAAATTGGAAGTGGATAAATAAACGACAATAGATGATGAACTCACCAATTTTGCAGATCGCAATAGCTAGAGATCCAGGTAATCAGACTCTGATAGAGAGAGAGACAGTGAGAGAGAGGAAGGAGATGGACTTTGGTTTTGTATTAGGAACACCTTTGTTAATTAGGGGTGCTGTATTAGAACCATGAACCCTTAATACCATGCTAAAAAACAAAGAAAAACCTTGAAAACTACTTGCATCAAAAAAATAAAAAGCCATAAAAAAGAAATTTAAAATATTTGTTATTAGGCGACAAAATTCACACTTTTATATATTAAAAAATTTAAATATTAAATGCTAAAAATAAAATATACGTGCATAAAAGTGTGAATTATGTCACGTGTTAAAATATTTTAAAATAATTTGTTATATATTAAAATATTTTAAAAAATATAAATTAAATAAAAAATATAAAAAACGCACAAATGTGGCATAAAATTAGTTAATATAAATCTTTATATAAATTATGTTTTAAGTTAATTATTTATTTTTTTTAATTAAATGAAAAGTGAAAATTTTAAAATCTAATTATTTCGAACTCAAATTTTATTTAATAAAAATTATTTGAAGAAAATATATTATAATTATTTTAAGGATAATTAAAATATTATTAAGTGAGATAGAGAACGAAAGAAGAGGCGCAATGGTCCAATTTTATAACGTCAATATTATTTTTGTACCTTAAAAAATATAAAGAGACAATGTGCACCATAAGATAAATTTTAAGGTCAAATTTGCGACTTTTCTCTTTAATATTTAAATGTCTAACATAGCAAACTAAAGAATTTAATAAGTATATTTGGAAAAAAAAAATCACATGCTCCTCTAATAGAATATTAAATCAATAATTTCTTTTTATAGTTTATTTTCTATAACTAAATTTTTAAACATCATTCTAATGTTACAAATATTTATTTATTTTTATGTTTTTCAATTATTTTTTATTTATATTTTCTTTTTTATTTGATTAAATATTATTATTACTATTAGCAAGGATAATTTCCTTTCATTTCCTATCTCTTACCCCCTCTTTTTCCTTCCCCTTATTTTAATGCTCAAACACCGTTTGCAGCTAGGGTTGCAAATAAGTCAAACCGTTCGTGAGCAGCTCGGTATTCGATTCGATAAAAGCTCATTTGCGTTCGATTCATTTTATAAACGAGCCAAATTTAAGTAAAGCTAAGATGGATTCGATTAGACTCGTGAACAACTCGATTATAAGTTCAATTAATAGGCTCGCGAACAGACTCATTTGTAGATTTGATATCAAGCTCGTTTATAGGCTCTTTTAAAATGTATTAATATATACATTTATGATTTATGTTTCGTAATTATGTAATTAATAATGATATATGCATATAATTATTTTCACTAATATTATGTCTTATAATTTCATCAAATAGTTGAAAAGTTTAGTTTTCCTAAAAAAAAGAATTTATGTTAATAATAATAATAATAATAATAATAATAATAATAATATTAATTATTATTATTATTATTATTATTATTATTATTATTATTATTATTATTATTATTATTATTAGGGCACTCTAAAAAATATATTTTAACACTCCTATAATCTTTTTAGTAATTTAATTTGACTAAAATACACATACTCCTAATTTTCCTATATGTACACTTTAAATATTTGTAAAAGGGAAACAAATTATATATTTAATTGCATTTTCAATTTTTAACAAAAGTTACTCTTTATTAGGAAAATAGTTAATGCTCATTCACTTAATCCATAAGTGATATATGTTTTAATTGTTAGACTAGTCGAGTAGCATAAATATATAAAATATATAGGTAAATAGTTTAATGATGTTATACAATTGTTATTTTTTCCAAAATCAGTACTACATTACATCATTAGAAAGATAGGTAATTCTTAAATACTATTATAATAATAAATAAAAAATATTTAAAATATCATATGATTTTTTAGAACATCATATATTTTCATATGAAATCATGATTTGTATAATTCAAATTAATGTATCATATATTAGGATAACAATCAATAAGAAAAAAACTTTATATTAACTAAGACTAAAATATAACCACATATGTAGAAACTAATGTATCATATATTAAGATTTTATTGTATTGAATTATTTGGAAAAAAAAAACTTATGTACAAAAAGTTTAAATATTATATTAATTAAGACAAAAATATAATCACATATTATAATTAAATATTTTAAATTCACTGCATATATATTTTAAAAAAAATACTTTTAATATATGTTATGTGTCACAACTATATTTATAACCTCATGTGGATGGACTCTGCACTGCTTTCAATTCAAAATCGGAAAAAAATAAGTTGGGCCGAAGCCCAAAACGAAAAAAGGAGTCACCACCTAGTTTTTAAAAACTAGGAAAATACAAGTGACTAAGATTTCTTACTTCATACCTAACCACTTTTTACCATACATTCGGATAAGGAAGTTAGGTATAGGCTTGAAAAGATGATGGGCACTCAAACCCGCTTAGCTGTGAAGCTAGCCTCTACTAATTAGTCAATTTTAATGTAAGACTTATTCAGGCTTTTTGGGCTCTTAATATGCAGCAATTATATCACTTCATCAATTTATCCATTTCAATCATATAACATGTAATTCAATTCAAAACATATAAATAATATTTGAATGGAAAGAACCACCCTAATCAAATTATGACATGCTTTAATTAATTACCAAGTTGATTATTTAATCATGCAAATTCAGCCAATAAATGATTTTATATTATGCCATTAATTCCTAACCAATTAAACCTGGCATACATTTAACTAAATCAATTATGAAAGGTTCAAAGGGTTCACATCAATTCAATTAATCATGCCATAGTCATATAATCAACAAATTAACACCTAATCTCTGTTTATTTCACTGAAAATTTTTTCCGTATTTTCTGACATTTGAAATGTTTTAAAAAATTAATCAATGAAAAATATTTTCCTGGTCAATGGAAAACTAAGTATTTTTTAAGGAAAATGACTTCTTTTTTTCAAAACGAGAAGTTATTTTCCGGATTTTGACAAACTCATTATAATGAAAGAAAAATATGTAAATATAAATTTATTAATTCGCCGATCACTGATACTCACTATTGGCGACCATTGATGACCACTGCAAGCCGCCATCGAGCCACTAATAAATACAGCCGGTCTCTGGCGACCATCAAATTTATCATTTTTATGTATTTTTTTCTCATACTTAACAATAAAATTTTAAAAATACGAAATTATTATAAGTTAAAATATATTTATAGTCTTATAAATTGAAATTTTTAATATTTTATAAATAATTTTTAATATTGTAACCAAATAACAGAAAATTAGTTTTTGGAAAAATATTTTTTTAGAAAATGTTTTCCTTGGAAATATCCAAGGATAAGTTTTTTTCCGCGAAACAAACAGAGCCCTAAACATGCATCTCTACTAAATCAATTAACAAATAACCACCTAATCAGTTTTGCCAATTAATTACCAAGTTACCTAGCATGCACTTAATTCTAGGCAAATTATTCAGACCTAATCATGCATCTATTATCCAAATTATTCAATCAAATTAATCATGCCAAATTAATTAATTAATTAAGCAATCAATTAAAGGCCTAATGATCATGCCATTCTAAACAGAAACTAATTCAATTGATTACAAATTTCATGCTACAAACAGAAAGATAAACTTACCAAATCAATTAAATCATTCATCGACCCTTAAGTCTAATAAACCTAATCACTAAGGGGATTGGGGGGATTCTAATTAAATTATTACATTCCCAAATGAACAAAAAGAAAGAAAATAAAATTATTGGGCCTATTGGAAAATTAGAAAGCAATTAAAACTAAAAAAAGGAAAAAAATGGGGGCTGAACTAAAAAGCCTATAAACAAGAGGTGCACACCTAGCTGGCATGGGGCGCACAACCTGGCATGGTGTGCGCCCCTGCCTCCCAAGGGTGTTCTTCTGCCGCTCCTCAGATTCTGTCCAATCCGTTTCTGGTTGCCTTTTTGTATAGTTCTCCATGTAGAATGTAGAAAATGACTTACTGTAATACCCCGAATATTCATGTACGAACTTCAATGTGATAATGTGAATGATTTTCAGTTGTTATACCATGTGTATTGAGTTAGATTGATTGGAGTTGAGAATTGAACTTAGAGGTTTGAAATTTTTTTAGTGGTGCTGCAGGGCCAGAATCGCGCCCGCAATATGGATGTAGCGACCATAACATAGCATCGTGACCGCGACTCTGACCGCAACCAAGACCGCGAACTCTTCTGTCTGATTTTGGAAAATTGGCTTAAAGGGCATTGCGACCGCAACATAATGGTAGCGACCGTGATATCAGTATGAACAGTCATGTGAACAGTGTCACGTAGTGACCGCAATTAGATATCACGACCGCTACATGTGAATCGCAACCGCGACTTGCATGTAGCGAGCGCTATCGCCATCGGGGGCAGAATTGAGAATTGGGCTCTATAAAAGAAATTAAAGCCCTAAACTATTTCCACCCGATTTTCTAAGCTCTCTAAATCCAAATTCTCTCAAGAAACTCTCAATCCACTCATTCTAAACTCAAGAAAGATCACTTATTGCTTGGTAAGGAGGATTTAGGGTTAAGGAATCCTTTTCTCCTTCTTCATTGTTCAAACATTCTAAGTCAAGGTAAGTTAGGGTTATGTGTTTCCTTTTAATTTTCTTCCAATAAATGCAAGATTATGGTAAGATTAAGATATATTAGCATCATTAGCATGGTTATTTAAGTTAAGTTCATAGATTATATGATTTATTGTTGTTTTCTATAGATTCTCATAGAGACTCAATGAGAGATGGTGATGAAGGATGTGATAATCACATTTGCTTGCTATAGAGGTTGATTGCAAGCTATTTTGGGTATTGCATTGTTAGGTAAGTGATAATTATACTATTATGATTGTTTTTTGAACAATGGGGCATAAATGCCTAATTTTTCATGAACTACCAAATGTTTATTGATTATTGTTAAATATTCTCATTGTGATATTAAATTCACTGTATTCATGAACCATGATTGAACCAAGACCAAGTTTATTGTATAACTATGACATGAACCTCTTAAGAACCTATACATAACAATGACCTATGATTCATGATATCCTTTGTATAAGCCTATATGACCATGACCCTAAAGCAGAAAACCCCAACTTTGATGTGGGGCAAGACATCAGGCATTGTGCACAATGTACTCCAATGGATAGAGTAAAGTGTCCATGCCTTGGCTAGGAAAGGCTATGGTGTCCTAGCCATGAGATCTG
>CATKHJ010099889.1:0-11337 GCA_949750685.1 Vernicia montana | reverse complement strand
TGCTAGCATTGCCCAAAGACAGCTCTCCATGTACACCTTGCCCAAAATTGAGATTGGTGACGCATTTGGCATTCAATTTCTTCCTCTTCGCTGTTTGAACTTTTCACTCGCATACTCACCGAGTCACTTTCACTCGCTTCCTTAATTCCATTTATTTCACACCAAACCAATTCTTTTTCACCCTGCATTCGATTTCTTCGAGAACCCATTTTGTATATCGTTAGCTTCTCTCGCCTTCGAGTGACATCAGTAGACATCCAAAATCGGTGTTACCGCGTTAAGGAAGCCGGCAAGAGAGGTTCTTTCGCTTTCCCTTCTCTGTATCACCTTTTTCTTTTTGTGGGGTTAGATGACCATAGCAAAGTTAAAGTTTTTGCATTTCTCGGAAATATCTTACTTGGGTTGTCTATAGATGCTGATGGGAATTAAGTGCCATGACAAACCCGTTCTAGAATTTCAGATTCTGGGTCAATGGTTGTTTGTCAATAAAAGCTAGCTGTTCTTATGTTTGTTGGTGATTTGCTGATCTAATCTCTTACTCTTGTTCTTCGAGGGATAAAGCCTTTATAAAAACTGAACTCGGGCTGTTTCAAAATCCACAGAAATTATTGAATATTGTTTGTGGAGCTTAGAGTATATCGCCAGGAAAGTTTTTTGCTTTGGTGTCACTGATACTTTTTTTATAGCTATTTCTTGTACCATTGTTGACGCTCAATGTGTGTAGAGAGGAGAAAATGGTTGAAAATACTGAAGCAGCGAATCAAAATGTTTATTCAAATGGCTCAATTCAGAATCAGACCTCAAACGGTGCTTTAGAAGAGAAGCTTGATGAGATTCGACGTCTTACTGGCAAAGCAGAAGGTGATCCATTGAGGATTGTTGGCATTGGCGCAGGTGCTTGGGGTAGTGTATTTACTGCTTTATTGCAAGACAGCTATGGTCACCTAAGAGATAAGGTTCTAATAAGGATATGGAGAAGGCCTGGCAGATCGGTTGATAGGGCCACAGCTGAGCATTTGTTTGAAGTGATCAATTCAAGGGAAGATGTACTAAGGAGATTGATAAGGCGTTGTGCCTACTTAAAGTATGTCGAGGCAAGATTAGGTGATAGGACTTTATATGCAGATGAAATTTTGAAAGATGGCTTTTGCTTGAATATGATAGATACACCTCTTTGCCCTTTGAAGGTTGTGACAAATTTGCAGGAGGCTGTTTGGGATGCCGATATTGTCATAAATGGGTTACCATCAACTGAAACCCTTGAGGTGTTTGAGGAAATTAGTAACTATTGGAAGGAGAGAATTACTGTACCGGTAATTATATCTTTGGCAAAGGGTGTAGAAGCTGAATTGGGACCTGAACCACGCATAATAACTCCCACTCAAATGATTAATAGAGCAAGTAAAACTGCATTTCCTGGGCCCTTTTATCCTATTAATTCTGTGATTTTCCTTTCTTTGATATCAATCTTGCTAACAACATAGTTGATTATCTTGTGCTTGCAGCTGGAATTTCAATGGAGAACATCCTCTATCTTGGAGGACCAAACATTGCCTCAGAGATTTACAATAAGGAATATGCTAATGCCCGAATATGCGGAGCAGAAAAATGGAGGAAACCTTTGGCAATGTTTTTGAGACAGCCCCACTTTATAGTATGGGATAATGGTGATCTTGTTACTCATGAAGTCATGGGTGGCTTAAAAAATGTCTATGCCATTGGAGCCGGTAAGCTTCAATCTCTTCATAATTCAAATTTGGATTTTGTAGATCTTGGTAATGATGTGATTCGCTTGTCAAATAATTGATGGTGAGCTTTTTACTGGACTAGAGTGAAATTTAGGTTGAACCTAAACAAGGTGGCTATGATATCTGCAGTTGATTCCACTCTAACTCATAAACTGCTTTGAGATTTTATAGGCTCCTAAGTTTTCAAGAAATACAACATGCATTATTAATAGGGGTGCATATGAGAAAATGTATATTAGCCTTTTGGTTAGGCATTAAGCCTAATGCATAATCAATAGAGGTGCATATGGTGAAAATGTGTAAAACTTATCAAGCTAAAGAGCGAATATGTTATTTGATTGATTCATTTTTTTGCAGACGTATTTGTTAACACACACATCTTGTAAGGTATGTGATAAGGGATAAAAATATTTAATCTTATTGGGCTCAAGGTAAGAAAAACTCATCTTAAGAGACCATTCACTTATGGGCTTAACATATGCATCCACTCAGCGAACCAACTCTCTCGATCATATGGCTCATCTGGCAAGGCATTAGCTCGTCCTCAGAACTTATCCTCTTTCTCGTCCTTGAAGGTTGCCCTTATAAGACTTAAACATCAATTAGTTCATCTACTCTCATGTCAGGCTAAGACATCACTTTCCATCTAGATTCGTTGACATGATTTTTCTAAAAGTGACTCAGTAGACAATTGTAACAACTGTCACTTATCTATACTTAGAATGAGGCACGTTAGGGTTAAACACGCTCAAGGCGATGCCCTCCTGCAACATTGGTCAAATGCATGCAGGGTGCCAGGCAGACCGACACTGGAGAGGCTGCCTGTCCCATCAAGTCAGGCTGTTTGATCTTCGCCTTGAGATATTGCAACTTGTGCATCTACTTTAATCCAACGGTGAAACCAAGTAATCATAAAGGAAGAAGTTGACCACCATTCAAAGAGAGCTTATTTTACAACTTCTCATCCTCTCTCTATAACCAGAAATGAATTCAATATTCTTTCTCAAGTTTTCTAATCTCCATAGCTTCTAATTTAAGCATCGGAGGGTCCCCTCTAATGCTATTTGTTCATCTTGCTGGCCTAGATCCGTTCCAAGAAAAGAGTAGTCTAGTATCTTAATCAAGCTTTAACCAAAATGATGCCTTTTGTGGGAACAACACAAAAAATTGTGTTCCTCCCTTTTTTTTTTTCCCGGCCAAAAACACTAGATCCGGCCATACAATTCTGCTCACCAACCCCTTGTGTGCTCCATACAACTTTCAAATTTATGGAAACCAAAAATCTCAACATCCAACGAATATTCAAATTCATTTTCTATCAAAAATGGACACAGGATTGCCAAAATAACACCATAATCATCATCACCGGCGAGAGGGTGGCCGACTATTGTCAAGAACTCCTTCATCGGAGGTGGCACGCTCCCCCATTTACTAGGTCAGTTCAGTTGCTCTTAAAGATTTGTTTTTCAAGCTCAATTCTGAACAAGTTACCAGAATTTGCCACGTATCAATGTATTGGTACATCATCCACACTAGATCTTTACTCTTTCAATCATAGCATGACACGTGTCTAGAGTACTAGTACTCAACCACACCCAAACACATCTACCTTATCTTATACAAAGACCACCTCATTGCCACGTGGCCCAATGAGAGTGCCACATCATTGCTGAGTTGTTGGGTCTGCCATATCATCTACCATGCCAATGCCGAGGTGCTCCAGTAGCCACATCATCAGGCCACGTCATTGCCGAGGCGCTCTAGCTGCCATGTCGTCAGCGACGAAGCACTCCAAGTTCCATGTCATCATATCACATTAGATGCCACATCATCATATCACATTAGATGCCATGTCATCGACGAAGTGATTCGGCTGCCATGTCATCATGCCATGGCAGCATTGAAGCACTCCAGCTGCCATGTCATCGGTCTTCGCCATGTCAGCATGCTCCAATCTTGTATGTGCCTAGGCTTTACAAGTTTGAACCGTGATAAAACTCGGACATCTGAAAAGCATTTAAACCGGTATGTTAAATGATTGTTGTTATCGAAATAAACTCAAGAATGGAACTGTTTTATCATTGTAATCATGAGGTTGGCATGACATTTAGGTCTATTATTTGCATTATCTGAGGAAATTGGTTGCTTATGTGCAGTTATGCACCTATTTCCCATTTATTCACCTTCATGAGAAGAAGAATAATGGATGGGTTTGGCTCTGGAGAGAAGTATAAAATGTGCCATGATGAAGTGACTAAATTTTGTATTGTGTGATATTGTAATTTGCATGTGGTTTTTTTGCATGTGCTAATCACTTAGTTCTATTAAAGGACAATCCTTGTTAGGTTAATGCTATCTTGAAGAACAGTTAGTTTCAAAATCTTTGATCTGTGTTTTATAATTTTCAATTCAATCATGATTCTACAGGAATGGTAGCTGCTCTTACCAAGGAGAGTGCAACCAGTAAATCAGTGTACTTTGCACATTGTACATCAGAGATGATATTTATCACGCATTTGTTGGCAGAAGAACCTGAGAAACTTGCTGGTCCCCTGTTGGCTGACACTTACGTAACCTTGTTGAAAGGACGTAATGCATGGTATGGTCAGCACTTGGCCAAAGGAGAATTGAACCTTGATATGGGTGATAGCATTAAGGGCAAGGGGATGATTCAGGTATTTATCATTGCTACCTATAGACACGGTGAATAAAAATGCTCAAGTCTTTTGAACTTAAAGAAATCTGGTTTGATTGTGGATAGAATTCTAGTTACCTGACCACCTACCATTAATAATATGGGTTTCTCTTTTCTAGTGTTTTACCTCTTATCTGTCATATCCATGATATTGAGCCCACCTTTTGCTTTCAGGGTGTCTCTGCCGTGAAAGCATTCTATGAACTGCTAAGTCAGTCCAGCTTAAGTGTCCTCCATCCTGAAGAAAACAAGCCTGTGGCTCCAGTTGAACTTTGCCCCATATTAAAGATGCTGTATAGAATACTTATAACAAGGTATTTTTGACTCATTGATAAAATTTATGTTGTTGTTTTATGAGTATCATTCCCACATATGCCTATCCCTCCACACACGCAGAGGGCATGTAGTAAAGTTGGGCCAGGACTTTGATCAAGTCAATATGTGTGAACGCTGCATGTGTACTTCTTTTATCACCATTTGTCTGGATTCATGTTACATTAGCTGCAGAATTGAAAATACGATGCTTTCCATGTATTTTGAATATTCAGGGAGTTTTCAGCACAGGCCATTCTTGAAGCATTGAGGGATGAAACGATGAATGACCCAAGAGATCGCATTGCAATTGCACAGAGCCATGTTTTCTATAGACCGTCACTCCTGGGACAAAAACCATGATGACGTATCTTCCTGGTGCCTACTGTTTGCTAGTATTGTCGTCATTTGTCAATAGATATATGTAATAAGCTATCTAATGTAGTTCCATAATTTTAGGTTTGGGAGCTGAATTATTAGGAGAAAAAGGTTAGATTAGGAGTTTGCTAAATTCTGTGTTGTATCAATTCCTCTATTTGTTGATTTTGGCCTCATTGAGTACAATAAACAGACTTTGCAGTTTATTTATCAGGGCTCTTTTCTAGGGTTCAACTTCAACAGACTAGTTTTTCCTTTCACGTTGTTGTTAAATCAAATGTTTAACATTTTAAAGCAATGGTTTATTTTTATTTGTAAATCATTTTTGTATATCAGAATATGATTTTAGTTTGGAACCTCTTAAAGAAGTTGTGCTTATACTGTATTGTGGTGCTGCCCGATTGTTTTGGCTTCTGGCTTGAACCCATCATCTGCTAGTTCCCACTTAGTTTAGCATACAAAACTGAGCGATAATGCGAAATTATCTGTTTGCTTGTGTGAAAGACGCGATGTTACTTATTTAGCCAATGAAAGGGAGATCAATGCATGGTTCAATTTGTAAACTCAATTCAGTTGATACTAAGAACTCTTACCGCCATGAATGAAACGGCACGATGATGGCATTTTTGTTTGTTCTGGTGCTAAAAGTTACAAAGACAAATCCTTTGCTAAAACCATATGCTTGTAAATGAGACGAATTTGAAGCAAACTATACTGATTACTGAATGTCCAAATCTCCACATTTTTTATGGCACGTAGATTTGAAAGGCAAAATTTTAAGATAGAATTCAACTCTTAAGGAGGCAGAATAATCACTATAAAAACTTCAATGGGTGGCTGGAGATTGTATTACTTTGGACTGTGGCCTAGGAATTTCTCCACATCATGGGGTTCACAAAGCAGTATCTATGCATTAGTTTAGGCTTGTTCTTCATCTTAGGAGCATGGACTTGTCAATCAATGGCTCGAACTCTCCAAGATGCATCAATGTACAAGAGTCATGAGCAATGGATGACTCGTTATGGACGCATATACAAAGATGCTAATGAGAAGGAGATGCGTTACAAGATATTCAAGGAAAATGTACAACATATCGATTCATTTAACAGTGAGACAGACAGATCTTACAAACTTGCTGTCAATCAATTTGCAGATCTTACAAATGAAGAATTCAAAGCTTCTCGGAATAGATTCAAGGGTCATATGTGCTCTCCTCAATCAGGCCCTTTTAGATATGAGAATATTACTGCAGTACCTGCTACCATGGATTGGAGAAAGAAAGGAGCTGTGACACCTATCAAGGATCAAGGCCAATGTGGTATGTAGTAATCTTTCTGAAAGTGATGAAAGTTTATATAAATTAAATAGTTGCTAACTCTTGTTTTAATCAAAATGTAGGTTCTTGTTGGGCATTTTCAGCAGTAGCAGCAGTAGAAGGAATCACTGAGATAAAAACTAAAAAATTGATTTCACTATCAGAGCAAGAGCTTGTTGACTGTGACACCAATACTGAGGATCAAGGCTGTCAGGGTGGCCTCATGGATGATGCCTTTAAATTCATTGAACAACATGGTCTAGCCAGTGAGGCCACCTACCCTTACAATGCGGCTGACAGCACTTGCAACACCAAGGAGGAAGCTAAACCTTCAGCCAAGATAACTGGGTATGAAGATGTGCCAGCAAACAATGAAGCTGCTCTGTTGAATGCTGTTGCTAACCAACCAGTTTCTGTTGCCATTGATGCTAGTGGATCTGAGTTTCAATTCTATTCAAGTGGTATCTTCACAGGGTCTTGTGGAACTGAACTAGACCATGGTGTTGCTGCTGTTGGTTATGGAGTCGGCGATGGGAAGAAGTATTGGCTGGTGAAGAATTCATGGGGCACACAATGGGGTGAAAAAGGATACATACGAATGGAGAGAGATATAGCTGCAAAGGAAGGCCTCTGTGGCATAGCAATGCAAGCTTCTTACCCTACTGCCTAATATTCAAGATCAAAACAAGCATCGTCTATTCTTGATGCTTGTCTATATTATGTATTATAATGTTTATGCTTTGCTTTTTTACTACTTTTCTTCTGGTTGTCTAATATCTCAGCAGGAACTCGTAAAAGCCCTGTTTCAGAAATGTCTGTACATCTGTTACTATATAATACATATGTGGAAACAGGAAAGTATCTTTGACTTCTTTACTGATTCTGTGAACCTTATAAAAGTTGAATTAAAAGTTTATAAACTTTTAAGGAGGAAAAGGACTTCTTGTTGAATGGCTTCAACATGAAAAATCATGAAAGGTCACTAGAAAGTATCACTGATATGGCTTGTTAGGCAGGTGTTCAGCTCTACTACTAGACAACTGATGCAGCAGACCTCTTTTGGCTTGTCCCTTCCAAGATACAATCCCACGATGGTTTTCAGCAATTATGGTCACAACTTGCAAGCTTTTTATTTTGTTTTTCAATTGTAAAGTAAGATACATTCATCTCGTGATCAAACAAATCGTCAGACAACTTGAGGCATAATCATATGCCAACAGCCATCAACATTGTTATGACTTATGATACAGTTCAACCTCCTATTAAGAATGTAGCAAAACATAGAAAATCAAGCTCTGTATCAACAATATGGCCTATAAATATTTGCATAACTTTATTGATGTAAACAACAATTACAATTAACAGAAGTAGATGAGGCATGGCCTCATTGATAGTCACACCTATTCTCTAAAAGGGGAGTTTCTGAATTTGATTCCCCAAACCCTTGAAAATAATTATGAAAAATATTATTAACAGAGACAGTTATCATTCCTCCTGTTGCATTCAACAACCTTTGTGCCAACATAATAATTTCTATAAGCTGTATGATTGTAAGCTATTTAAAAAAAAGGAAAGAATTAAGGCTTTAACCAGTTGGCTCAACAGTTTCTCAATTAAGCACGTTTACAACTAAGCACACAATCATCCAAAAACTGGCTAAGCTGTGTGCTGTACAGCTTCGGATCATTTCTGAAATGATCAACATGAGGTGTGGACAGAAAGTTGCAAGCCCTGACCTCATGCCCAGCTCTTCGCTGTTCCTGTATAAATGATTCCACAGACCTTGCAGGGATCACTCTATCTGCAGAGCTATAAATATATAGCTGTGGACAGCTAGGTTGTCCTGATGATAGTAAGCTTAGCACATCAGAGAGCCTCCTGTAATGCAATAATGAAACACTATGTAAGTTTATTTTTCTGAGGAATGCATCCATACTATTTATTAGGCATCCACCAATTTTAATCACATTCATTTTTGTTGGTAAAAGCTTTTACCTGCTCACAATAGGAAAATTCAAAACCACCTCAAAGAACTTCTCCAAAATTACTAATAGAGCTGCTTCAGTTGCTGCAGGTTTGGGTTCTACAAATGTTTTGCTGCCAACTAATAGCTCCACATTTGACTCATTTGAGCTCACATGTCCTTTTGTAGCAACACTGTTCTTTTTCAGAAAAGCTGCAGAGAAACCTGAAGCCCAGACCTAAATGAAATCATTTGAGCTCGTAAGTCTCAAAAAGGACAAAGAAAGGAAATTACAGCAAACATCATCAAAGACATGATAAATTGCAGACACTGACAAGTATCACTGTATCAGAGAGCATGAAGTGTGCATGTGAATATACATTCAGCAGGCCATAGTCTCATGCTATCATTTGTTCAAATGGTCATATAGTTCCACAATTGCCAGCAAAATTATTAAAAATGTTGTTAATTATTTATAGTCGAGAAGGGGGTTTAGATAAAACTTCGAGCCAATGCAAAAAATGAAATCAAGACTCGAATGAACATAGTCCAGTATTCTCGACCAAATAAATACTCCTAAACATGAAGCTGCTTGTATCAAACTCAAATGGCTTATGAAAAAGAAGAAGGAGAAGGATGGCACAAAGTCTATGCACCCAGTGTCCCCTCCTGCCAACTTAACCCCCCAAAACACCCAACCAAAAACGAAGAAGGAATGTCTGAAAATGAAAGATGATCAATTATAAGTGTCAAATGTTTGAAGATTGTAGGAAGATGATCAATTATATGAAAATTAATTCGAGGCAATTTGAATGCATGTCATATGGAAGAACAGTAGCCTATGGAACATATTTTACAAACTTTATGCATCAAACAAATAAATTCATGGTTTTCCAATCCTTTGACAGCCTCATTCCCATAGGCCAAAGCATTGCATGTCATGACGACAGTGAAAAATCCGTAAGAAATGATATCAAGCCATTTGGAATAGAATGCCTACTGTGTGCCAACAAAATGATATGTCTTGGTAATCAACAAATCAACACAAGGACAAAAGTACAAGTAACAATTACCTGGGGGTCAGGTGCTGCAACAGGTGCAGAATCCACAATGCAACCTCTAATCGTTCCCATTAAAGAAGGATCCTGCTTCTGAAACTTCTCCAGTACAACTCCATATCTGCAACAAGACACGTCCATTGAACAAGTTAAGCCAAAAGGTTTCAAAAGAAAGAACATATAATGCATGAATATGTGTAGAGAGAGCTTACGTTAACCATCCCGTATTGCTAAAAGTATGAAAAACCAAGTTCTTTCCCTGCTCCTCTTCCAACCAATCAGCCAGATGGTTGACAAGCAAGTCTATATCCTGTTCAGCTTTCCCACCAACTTTGTAACTAAGAATCTCAGCCATCGGAAAAGTAAAAGTAATGACATGAAATCCCCTTGAAGTATACCACTCCGCATATTTGTTAAGATGTTTCTGCTTGGATCCTAACCATCCTAACAAAACCACGACTGTCCTAGACTTTGCTGATGAGCAATCAGAAGAACCAGAAACATCAATAGCATCTGGCGCTGGCAAGTGCCATCTGTACAACACATCAGGAGGAGGGGAAGAAGGGATTGTTTTGGTAAATGCAGTTGGCTTAGGCCCTTTTGCTAATTCTGCAGACTGATATGAATTAAGAAGAAGAGGAGAACCTAATGTATTGGGGACAAATTTCTGAATTGAATTAGGAAATGGGAAGTTAGCGGTAGGTACAGGTACATGAATTCTAGTGACAAAGGACAAGCTGGTTAGCTTAGAAACAGAGATATGAGAAACCCATGAAGAGCTGGGTTGTTGCAATGAATTAGATAATGAAGAATGTGATTGATCTGAGGTGGAACATATTGTATCTAATGATTTAAAAGATGAGACTTTATCGGAAAAGTCAGTAGAAACAGAAGCTACTGCAACAGCTGCAGCTGCGACAATTGGTCGTTGAAGGATTCCAGACAAGGAACCCATTGAAGAGATTGAAGAAAAAAATCTCTCATGAGAAGAGCCAATTCTATTTAAAATAGATAGCCAGGCACAGGCAATTAATTGAATGCGGCCACAACCCAGAATAAACTAGAAGGAAAAGACAATTAATTCACCTGCACAAAATTGGAGCAAATAAAAGATGGAAAATTTATAAGATATTGGGAAACAATACAAATACTAATTAAGAAGAGGAAAACACGGAAAGTTGTAACGTGGGGATTCTTTTCTTACCTCAATAGAAAATCGGGCTGTCAAGCGTCCTTCTTTGACAGCCCGATTAACACCATACACCGACCAGGAAAGGAAGCTTCTTTGTTTCCTGGGCTCAGTCAAAACTCGCCCAAAGGCGTCCCTGAAAACAAAACAAGCTAAACATGTTAATTAATCTTGAGTGATGCTGATTGATAGCTAATTAAAATGGGTTATTATTTCCGATGTTTTAGGAGCTCAAAAAAAAAAATACTATGAATATATCAAATCAAACGTGCGATTAATGAAATGACAGTTTTAACCCCGCAACCAAAGAAAAGTAAATCCACCGATGATTTACTCCTAATCCTAATCTACCACGGTGGTGTGGTTGTGGTGGGGCCGAAATAATAAAACTACCGACCGAACACGAGACAAAGAACTGGAGCCGCTAAAATAACACCAGCAGATTAAATTACTTTTATGCCCTTTTCAATATGAGTCAACTCGGATAAAAAAACACAAAAAACAAACAGAACTCAGAAATTAAAGAAAGAAAGAAAAATCATGTTATTTGAATTACGTACATAAATGAAAATAGTATCGAGAAAGAAGAAGTGACCTGAGAGAGCGCAGGAGACGGAAGAGAGTTATCTGGGCGAATGCAAATTGTTATTTTGATGGCTTTTAAGAGAGAGAGAGAGAG
>CATKHJ010099846.1:0-14107 GCA_949750685.1 Vernicia montana | reverse complement strand
GTTTGAGTGTGAGCCTAGTGAAAACACTTGTAAGGTTTGAGTGTGAGCCTAGTGAAAACACTTGTGAGGTTTGAGTGTGAGCCTAGTGAAAACACTTGTGAGGTTTGATTGTGAGCCTAGTGAAAACACTTGAGGGGTTTGAGTGTGAGCCTTGGGAAAACACTTGTAAAGTTTGGTGTGAGCTTAAACACTAAATTGGGAGTGAACTTGGTAAAAATCCATTGATAGTGAAATACCCAATTGAGATTGGGGAGTGGATGTATGATTAGTTATAATCCGAACCACTATAAATCCTTGTGTTCTTTCTTTTCTTTCTTTCTTGTTCAATTAATTTTTTTAATTACCCACAATTCAACCCCCCCCCCCCCCCCCCCTTCTTGGTGCATCTTGGGTAACAACATATGAATACGAACATCTAAATATGCAAATAATAGTAATAATTGAAATTAAATCATAAAATCCTCTTTATGGACCTATCCCTTGGAATAATTAGACCTTTGAAGGTCTGAGGAAATGGGAATCCTTGGTAACAGAGGATTCAACTCTCAGGTTAAACGAATTAAAAGCATACCTTTCTTGTTCTTGCTTGGAAGAAGATGGATTCACAACTTAGTTCTTAGTTTTTTTATTTTTTTATTTTGTTCTTGTTCTTTCTTTTTTGATCCTTTTTATGAATTCAAGTTCAGAGAGTTTTTTTATTATTTTTATTTTTTTTTTGGTGCTTAGGAAAATCTGTTCTCTCATTAGAATGGCCTCCTCTAAAAAATAGAGAAAATAATGAATTTATATGATTTTTTGAAGTTAGGGTTTTTTTCTTGATTTTCTATTTCTATTTCTTTTTTTAAAATAAAATATGTTTCAAAATTGAGTTTTTCTCCTCTCCAATCCTCTCAGAACAGATTATAAGGGATTAGAGTGGTTAAAATAATTAGAATTCAAAATACTTGATAAAGACTAGAAAAATAGCTTGTCAGCACCCAAGGGCCGCGTTGCGTGGGCGCGTGGGGGGGCCACGCACCCATTGCCCAGCAAGGAGTAAATTTTAGCTTTTTTCCCTTTTCAAGGACCAAAATGTAATTTTCCCCTTCCTTGAGAACCAAAGTGTAATTTTTTAAAATTTATTTTAAACCTCCAAATTTCAAGGATTTAATACATTAAAATCAAGAAACTCCAATTGAACTCCAAATCAAATCATTTTCTAAATTACTTTCAATTAAGTCCAAAAATCATTTCAATTTAACTCAAAAACCACATTGTGAATCAGCCTCCAAGCAAAAACCAACCGTTTCTCATCATCGAGTTCTAGGGTTGAAAATTAAGCGTTCACACGTACTTTAAAAAGTACTAGGCATTTTCATCCTTACAGGTATTTGAAACCTCAGGGTGGTTAACCCTCATGATTTCTATGAATTTCTCATGTATATCATCATATTCATTTTCAGAATCTATCATTGTGGCCTTTTTGGGAGATTGTTGTTTTTGTTGTTTAGTTAAAATAACATCCCAATTAAGATCACAATCAGAAGTTTCCTCCTTAATGTCTTTTGAAGACATTTCCTCTTTAAGAGTTGGGTTTGGAATCTGTGAAGATTTATTGGCTCTTCCATTGGCCTTAAAGTCATGACTTAAAATGTCATCAGAGCTATTACAACTCTCCTCCTTTAAAGAAGTTTAGTTTGAAACTTTTGAAAGTTCTATAGCAATTTCACTAGCATTGCTTGAGCCATTATGGCTACCCTCCCGTGAAGAAGTTGGACATTACAGATTTCCCTTAGTGTCCTTAATAACTTCTTCCTTTTGATGAAGTTCAACCCTATATCTCTTTACCCGTTCAAGAGTAAGGCCAAGTTTTTTGGCAAACTTTTCTAGGTAGTAATCTTGGGGATCACTCTTCTGTGATACCAAAGGTTTTATCTCATTTTTTCTTTTGAAGCTTTTCCCTCTAATTTTTCGTTAGATTTTTTATAACTAACCAGTTCTTTTGAACTCGCTGCTTTCTTTCTTGGTCATTTTGAAGTAATTTGTCCTTGAGATTTACACAACCAGCAAGTAACCTCTTTTGGAGCTACTACTTTTCTTTTCTTCCTTGAAGGACCAGAGCCACTACTCTCGGAGTCTTTACTCCCATTCTTTCCTTTCTTCATGCATTGTTTCTGAGTGTGACCTTTTCTTTTGTAGATCCAACATATTTTGACTTTGGCAGTAGGATCCATTTGCAAAATTAGATAATTCACGAGAAAGAGAAATAGCTATTACATTCTTATTATAATTCAATTTCAAACCTATAATAGCTAAACCATTCTTGTAACCTCAAAACTCTAGTTTGTCTAGCTTCTTTGAGGTTCAGATTCATAAACCCTTTGAAATAGGTTGAATATGTTCTAATAACGAACCTTTTTAGAGCCAGGAAGATATAAAAAGCTTTTATATCATTTTTTGCAGCCAATACTTCCTTTTCATGAATTGGATAATTAATTTCTGCTCCCTTAAAGGTTCTAGACCAACACTTACACATTTTTTCTGGTTTTCTACCTTAAATTTTTAATACTGCTCCCCAGCATTTATCTAAAGCATCTGTCTTCAAAACTAACTCATCTTCATCTGAAGGTAAACAAAGCAAAATTTTCATTTTTTCTTTTACCTGTATGACAGCCTGAGTGTCTTCATCTTCCTAAAACTAAGGATTTTTATCAGAGGTTTTCTTAGATATTCTACTTAAGTATTTGGAAACATTTTTTACGAACTGTTTAGCATAGTTTGTAAGTCCACAAAATCTTTGCACTTACTTCCTATCTTCTAATTTGTTAGGAAAATTAACAAGTTTTTCAGAGATATGGCTTTGGAGTTTAATTTTACCTTTTTCTATTTCTATCCCTAAAAAATTTACCTTCTCCTGCAACCATTCTATCTTTTTCTTTAATAGAATCATTCCTTTATGTTTAAAGATATCAGTAAGTTGTTCAAGATGATTCATGTGTTCTTTTTCATTATGAGTGAAAACTAACACATTATCTATATAAACCACATAATTTTTTCAATGCTTTAAAAGCATTATCCATTTTGCGTTGAAACACACCTGGAGCATTTTTTAGGCCGAATGGCATCACTAACCATTCATACATCCCTTGAGGAGCATTCAAAGCTATAAGTGCTGTAGAATATTTTTCCATCTTTACCTTGTGAACCCTTTATTTTACACCATCTGGTATACAACCAAATCCTAGAGGCACCTAGGCTCAGTAAACAGACCTCTAGAAGTCAAAATCGCCAAAAACTGCCAAAATCCTAAAAATCAAGAAATGGAGCCCCGGGAGCTATGACCTATCCCTCTATCCTATGAACCATCCTAAGATCATCCGGGATTGAATACAGAGCATAACACAATTGGAATTGCTAAAAATAGACAAGTAACGAGCGAAAACGGACGAAAAATGCGAAACCGGGCAAGGCCAAACTTGGGCTGCTGCAGGCCGGCCCTGCGGTTCCACAAGACCAACCTGTGGCACCCCTAAGGCTATCATAAGCAGCCCCAGTGGTTCTGCAAGGATGCTTTGGGCACCAGACGTTGAATTTTGATTTTTTGCTATTTTTTCACTGTATCCCACATCAGAAGTACATGATTTCCTCCCCCAACCTTTAACCTATATATAAGGGTCCTCCAAACACAGTTTTCTCAACTTTTGACTTTCTTAAATAGCCTTTACATGAAGTGAATCATCCCCATCTTGGCTTGGTCCGATAAGGAATGAGATTCCCAATTTTAAGATTTATTTTCTTTTCTTTTTTTTCTATTTTCTTTTGCTTTGCTATGTCTCCTTGCTTTGCAAAGCAAGTTGGGTTGCAACTCCTTAGCTGACCAAGGTAAGTTCCTTGCCGTCCGAGGCAAGTCCATAGCCGTTAGAGGCTAGCCTATCCCCAAGCAGCAAAAGTGCAAGGTAATCTTCTTTTCCCTTCTCTTTTTCATTTTCTTTTCCTTTTCATTATCTATTTTTTCTTTCCTTGGGATTTTTTTCTCCCCCTAAGTCTTCTTGCATAATTCTTACTCTTCTACTCCTACACTCTATTAAATTAAATAGTAAAATTGTCTCACCTAGGTTAATTAGTTAATTAATTTAACTTGGTAATCAATTAAAATTAATTAATCAATCCAACTCTCCCAAATTAATCAATCAAAACATGATAAAATGGTTAGGCTGAATAAGCCCCTTTGCAAGAAGGAAGAATTGTGTGGGTTCTAATTCTCATTCAAAGGGATACGTAGGCATGCTTGATTCAAGCATCGAATCCAATTAAAATAAACTAACTTCTCTCCCATCACCTTTTTCACTAGTTAGGTTTCCTTTAAGTTTACTTGTTTAGTTTTTAGGGATTAGTTTGGGGAATGTGTGACTTTCCTAGAACCCATAAGGGCTAGAGGAAGTATCCTTTAATTTGGGATTTTATTTTAATCTTAATTACTTCTTCCTTTTCTTTTATTTCCTTTATGCTTTATTCATTTTTTGGAATGGATGGAATGGTCATGCATCTATTGAACAATTCATGCATCTTAACTTGTTCATGAAATTTAATTTTCAAAGTCACAATCATATTAATTGCCAAACTTATTTTGTTAAAATAAACTGAAAACCTAGTCCTCGAATCCTCTTTGGTTTCGAGGCTAGTGTACTTTTTCCTTGGGATAAAATTGGAGTCAAAAGGAGTTTTTCCTTAACTTTTCTCAAAATAAAATTAAGGTGGCGACTCCCTAAAAGCGCTTTTCAAACCAAAATAAGCCCGAGGGTTCCCTATGAGCATTTTGATTTCCTTTAGCAGATCGGATTGGTGCTCGGGTAAGGCCTCACAACTGGCGACTCCACTGGAGAATCTTTTTTTTTAATAAAAGGAAAAAAAAAAAGAGGACTACTAAATTGGTTTTAAAAAATAATAAAGTTTGGACTTTAATAGAATTATGACTTTTCATGAATCATTTGCATAGGCTATTGGCCTCCAAGTCTAGCTCTAGGAAAAACAATGGATAGTGAGTAGCATTGAGTGGGTAACCATTCTTGAGTCTCTTCGCTGATAGCGAAATCATCCATCTCGCAACGAATCCTTTGATCCTTTCAAAGGTGTAACAAGCAAACCTGTACTGTTGGACCCACACGAGGCTTCTTGACTCATATGTGATTAGGTATATTGCTGCTCTAGTGTGACGGGTACCCTATCCTAACAACCTTTACCTTTTTCATGTAAATGAATCTAGAATTTGGACCTTAGGTTATATGTACCGTAAATGAAGCCTTTGCACATTTGCATACTCATGAAATATTTTCTCCATGCATATCATGCATCCATAATGTATAAAACATTGCATTCATTTCAAGTCTAAGTTGTACCTTGAACCAGTTTAGGGTCAAACATTGAACCTAAAACACCATTACCCTCAGCCTTTAATCTAAACACCATTACCCTCAGCTTTTAGCCTAAATACCACTACCTTATCCTTTAGCCTAAAAACACCATTACTTAGCCTTTAACCTAAACACCAAACACTCAAACCTCACATCTTAAGCCTTAAACCTTAAACACTCTTACCCCAAACCTCATCCAAAAAAAAAAACCTTTACCCTAAACATTTCCCCCACTTTTAACCTTAAACCTTAAACTCGTAATCCTAAATGCCTTTGCCCCGTATCCAACCCTAAAACTCAAATGCCCTTACTCAAACTCCATTACCAGGAACTCTGTCCTCACCCTCCCATCCTTATCCAAAAACCTAGGTTCCTTACGCCCTGAATACCAAAAATCTTACTTTCATTCTACCCCTTGTCCAACATACCCAAAACCTTCAAAACCCAACATATTACCTCTAAGCCCAACACTTTTGGCCTAATATAACCCAAACCTCTAATACCCAACGCATTCACCCTAAGCCCAATAACATTGGCCCAATAGCCTCAAACACCAAGAACCCTGAACACTTTTTCATCCAAGGGCTTTAACATTAAAAGCCATTACCCCAAAACCTCATCTTTCATCCCTTATCCAAAAAAAAAAAAAACCAAGACACTACCCTAAGCCCAAATCCTTTGGCCCATCATACCTTAAGTAATCCTTAAAGCTCGAAAACAGTTAGCCCACAACACCATATGGAATCCTTTTCCCTTAGAGTCTGCTTGCCCATACCATCATCACCTTTTCATGTCCCTACCCATCACTTAGTTTCTTTGATTTTGCTTCAAGGTACCAATGGCTGGCTCGATTGACATAGATGCCCAGACTGCACTGATGACCAACCTCCTTAAGAAGCAATAGATGAGCTTCCAAGCCGCCCTCACCGCTCAACAAGCCCAATTCACTAAAACCCTGAATCGCCAATGACAATTCATCATCGAAGAAGTCTGGAGTATGATGAATTAAACAAATCTCAACACTAACCCGGTCCAAACCAACTCCAACCTAAACCAGACCTACCTCAACATAAACCAAGCTAACCCTACCAATATTGGCTCCACCTTGAACTTAGTGATTTATCTGATCAACAAAAGAAAAGTTGTGGCCAACGCTGCCCTACCTATGGAAATCCCAAGCACTACCATCCTTCCTAGTTCTTCCTCTCCCTTGAATCCTTTTCTAGGTGGAGAAATTTTCTCCCATCCAGACACAAAGATGGTCATGGAGAAACTTAAAGCAATGGAGAAATCCATCAAATCTTTGAAGCACCATAGTAACCTGATTGAGGTAGGCAGCTTAACCTTATTCCCCAATGCCAAGCTTCCACCCAAATATAAAATGCCCAAACTGGAAAAATTTGATAGAAGCACTTACCCTAAGACTCATTTAAAGATATATGTGGGGACAATGAAGCCTTTGGGACTTAGCAATGAGCTCCTTGCTCAGCTGTTCCAACAATCACTTACCGGTGCTGCCATGAAATGGTCTCTTTTACTAGATAAGAGCCAGAAAAGAACATGGAATGATATCAGCAATGCCTTTGTCAAGTAATACCATTACAATACTGAAGTGAAAATAACTAGGCATGACTTGGAGATCTCTAAATAGCTTCCAGATGAGTCATTTTCCATGTTCCTTACAAGGTGGAGGATGAAAGCTGCTCAAATGTTCCTTTCCTCCAAAAAGCCATCATGGAGCCAACCCATGCCACAAATCCATCACCATGACCCATGCATTTTCTTCGAACTGTAAATAGACCCCACCTCATCTCAAAACCAACAAAAGTCCAAATAACATGATATGGAGGAGTTCAAGCCCTGTAAGTCTGACTTGTTTGAGATTAAGTCTGAATCTAAGTACAAAGTTAGAGTCAGAGTCTATTGAGTCATGTTCTTTTGTTTCTATTTTTGAGTCTGTAATCATTCCTTCCCAGTCTATCCTTTAATTTTAAATGTAACCTGGGAGGATGGTATTTTTTGTTCACAATAAAAGTTTGAATTTTTTCATTCCATCTTCTTCTTTCTCATTCGCATATCTTCTTCTTTTAAATCTAAAATCCAAAAAAAAAAATGAAATGAAGGGAAAGAATCAATGAAAATTGGCATGCAACTAAGAATTACTTGGACTTGATTCTTCGAAAAACAAAAAAGACAATTGAAGGAATGATAACAAATGGAGATACATAGGTAGCCCAATTTGAGTATGGTCCAACTAATGATAAAATTTCCTTTTTATGCCAAAGTTGCATTTTCTTTTAATTCATTTTCCTGAACCTAAAGAGAGAGAGAGACAAAGCTCGCTAAGTTGAAAACCCGAAAGGGTGGCTCAGGCAAAAATTAGAGCTGAGAAAGAAAAAATAATAAAAAGGGAAATAATAATATAAAAAAATATTTTATTGGATTCTAGTGTCAAAAGCTTAAAGCCAAAAGTAGATAGTTTGTCCTTTCTTGTCCAATTTGTCATCGAGTTTGTCATCACTATTTCTTCTTTCCCAAATCATCAACATGCCAAGCCATGAAGCCCTCATCCCCACATTGGGGGCATTCTTCAAAAGTTATCATCTTTTAATCCCTCAAGTCATCGTGTCTCTTAGTAAGAGCATAACAAAAATAGCTCTTACTTTTCATCAAGGGCATGACTTCTAAGGTCATCATCATCTTTCGAAGTCATCTCTTAGCTAGAGCAGTCAAAATGCCCTTATCCATCATCAAGGGAACATCTTCCAAGTCATCATCATCCCAAACAACTCGTCTCTTCATCCCCAAGGGTTCATCCTTTTAAGCTTTGTCCACTGCGATAACCCTATTGAGTTTACTAACAAAGCGTCACCCTGAGAGTCTCGTCACTCCAAAAGCCACTCCAATCCTAGACGATAAGATAGCTTTGCTTATCTTTTTCCTGAGTAATGCTACAGTAGTAAAATCATATAACCTCCCAAAAACCTTTCAACTTATTATCTGTGAAGACCAAGCTCATTGGCAAAACCAATCTCCCAAAACCTATCATCCTTAAAGCTCGGTTCCCTTGGCAAAACCAAAATCAAATCATGTCTCTCAAAGCCTACCATCCTTGAGGCTCAAATTGATCAAAAGCGGGTTCGGACCATTCAAAGCCTACAAGCCATCCTTTAAAGCCCAGGTCCCTTAGTGAAACTAAGATCAAAGTAGACCCAACCTCTTCAAAGGATCAAATCATCAAGCTTGTGAACCATCCCTGGTATCCAAATCCTTTTTTAAACCCCAAGCTTATTTCAAGGAACAAACTCTCCACTTATGGGCCACATAAAGCAAACCCACAAGTCTTTGTAGCTAAAACTTTTGAAACCATACCTGAAGTAAGGCCAATCATCCTTCACAAATAAAGCCCAAACTAATGAACTTTCCTTAAAGCCCATTCCAAACCTGTCAACTTAAGACTAAACCCGCCTTACCTTTAAAAATGATCTCCTCCAAACCTAACCAAGCCTTCCAAAATGACCTCCTCCAAAGCCAAACCTAACCAAGCCTTCCAAGATGACCTTCATAGCCAACTTAGACTGAGTACCGACAACATTGCTAAAATCCTACCATCTCTAAGCCAGTCAACCCAAGGCCAAATAAAGTGCCCAAGTCACCTTCCTTCCAATTCATCATCCCTCCAAAGTGGGGCACTTTCCTCTCAGGAAATCAACGCCTTAGTACCATGATGGTTTAGGTTGACCTTTCACTAGTTCAAAAAATATAGTTCATAGATGCATTCACATTTTTCATGCCTAATCAAACTTAGGATGCACTTCACAGAGACATCCCAAAACAGACCGGGACCATCTCTTTCAATCATTTAGATCTTTCAAAATAGACTGGGATCATCAATTAGTTAGAACACCCGAAATAGACCGGGGCCAACAATTTTACTAATATAAATCAGATCTTATGAAAAAGACTGGAACCACTTCCTTTCGATCAATCAGATCTGTCGAAACAGACTAGGATCATTTCTTTTAAATTTACCAGATCTCCCAAAACAGACCGAGAACATTCCCCTCATTTAGACATGTCTAAACACTGACCTATGCATCAAGCTGGTTCCTATTCCCATCTTCTTTTATCAAATCCCTCACCCAGACATATCTAAACACTGACCAAGACATCACTTTGATTCCTTTTACCATCCCTTTTTCTCAAGTTCACTATCATCATAATCGCCTTACAGACAAGACAATTTTGATTAGGGAGCAACTGTGAACATTTAATTTTACACACTCTTGAACACAAACAAACTCTAGAGGTGCTTAGGCTCGATAAACAAACCTCTAGAATTTGAAATCGCCAAAACCCTAAAATCGAGAAATGTAGCCCCAGGAGCTAGAACCCATCCCCTAGCCTTTGAACCATCCTCATATCATCCCGGATTTAATACGAAGCATAACACAATTGGAATTGCAAAAAATGGATGAGAAACAAGAAAAGATGGGAAAAAAAAACCCTTTAAACCAAGCCTGGTCGGACTTAGGTTGCCGCAGGCCAGCCCTGCGGTTTTGCAGAACTCCCTGCGGTTCTGCAAGACCAACCTGCGACAACCCTAAGGCTACTGCAGGCAGCCCCTGTTGTTCCACATGGCTGTTCTGTGGCACTAGATGCTAAATTTCAAATTTTTGCTATTTTTTCACCGTACCCCACATTAAAAGTACGTACATGATTTCCTCTTCCAACCTTCACCCTATATATAAAGGTCCTCCAAACACAATTTTCTCAATTTTTGGCTTGCTTGAATAGCTTTGCATCAAGCGAACCATCCCCCTCTTGGCTTGGTCCGACAAGGAACGAGCCTCCCAGTTTTAAAGATTTATTTTCTTTTTTTATATTTTCATTAGCTTTGCTATTGCTTCTTGTTTTGCAAAGCGAGTTGGGTTGCAACTCCCCAAGCTGACCGAGGTAATTTCCCCGCTGTCCGAGGCAAGCCCATCCCCAAGCGGCAAAAGCACAAGGAAAGCTTCTTTTCCCTTCTCTTTTTCATTTTTTTTTTCATTATTTATTTTTTCCTCTTTAGGATTCTCTTCTCCCCTTAAGGCTTATTGCCTAATTCTTGCTCTTCTACTCCTTCACTCTATTAAATTAATTAATAAAATTGGCTCACATAGGTTAATTAGTTAATTAATTTGACTTGGTAATCAATTAAAATTAATTAACCAATCCAACTCTCCCACATTGGAATATCTGAATTTTTTAGCAGTTTTTCCTTTTTCCCACATCGAAAATGAGTGAAACTTTTCCCCAGCCTTCACCCTTTATATAGGGGTCCTCCCACTCATTATTCTCCAACTTTTAGTGAGCTTGAAAAGTCTTTGCATCGAGCAAATCAATCCCTTAGCTTGGTCTGACCAGGAACGAGCCCCTTAGTTTTAAAGTTTATTTATTTATTTATTTTTTTACTTTGCTTTGCAAAGTATTCAAAGAATTTCTACCCCGCCGTCTGAGGCAAACCCCCTGCCGTCCAAGGCAAGTCCACAGTCGTCCGAGGTAAGCTCCATTCTCCAGTCCCTAAGCCGCGCGAGCGCAAAGTAAGCTTCTTTTCCTTTTCTTCCTTTTATTTATTTTTCCTTCATTGGGATTCTCTTTCTCCCCTTAAGGCTCCTTGCCTAAATCTTGCTCTTTTACTCCCTTATCACTCTATTAAATTAATTAATCAAATTTGCTCACCTAGGATAATTAGTTAATTAATCTAAATTAATTAAAATTAATTAATCAATCCAACCCTCTCAAAATCAATCAATCGAAACATGATAAAAAGGCTAGGCTAAACTAACCCCTTCAAAAGAAGGGAGAACTCCATGGGTTCTGATTCCCATTCATAGGGTTACGCAGGCATGCTTGGACCAAGCATCGAATCCAATTAAAATAAACAAACTTCTTCCTTATCACCTTCCTCACTAGTTAGGCTTCCTTTTTAGTACTTGCTTGATTTTAGAGATTAGTTTGGGGAATGTATGACTTCCCTATAACCCATAAGGGCTAGAGGAAGTATCCCATAATTTGGGTTTTACGTGTAATCCTAACTTCTTTCCTTTTCTTTTGCTTTCTTTTATGCTTTATTAAATGTTTGCTTTTCTTTGAACAAAGAATGGACTGTTCATGCATCCTGTAAACTGTTCATGAAAACTAATTTTCAACTAATTTCTATATTAAATTGCCAAACTTATTTTGTTAAAATAAACCAAATACCTAGTCCCTGAATCATTTTTGGTTTTGAGGCTAGTGTGCACTTTTCCTTTGGGATAAAATTGGAGTCAAATTTGGGTTTTCCCTTAAATTTTTCCCAATTAAAATAAAATTAAGGTGACGACTCCCCAAATGCACTTTCCAAATAAAAAACAAGCCTGAGGGCTTCCTTATGAGTTCTTTCCCAAATGAGCATTTTGATTCCCTTTAGCGGATCGGACTCGATGCTTAGGCGAGGCCTCACACTTGGCGACTCCGCTAGGGATACTTTCTTTTTAATAAAAGGAAAATAATAAGACTACTAATTGGTTTAAAAATAAAGTTTGGCTTTTAATGTAATTGTGACTTTTTCATGCATCACTTGCATAGGCTCTTTGCCTCGAAGCCTAGCTTTTGGAAAACAATGGAAAGTAAGTAGCATCGAGTGGGTAATCCTCCTTGGGTCTATTCACCGATAGCGAAATCATTCACCCCGCGACGAATCCTTTGATCCTTTCAAAAGTGTAATGAGCAAGCTCGTATTGTTGGACCCACGTGAGGCTCCTTGACTCATATGTGGTTAGGTATATTGTTGCTCTAGTATGACGGGTACCCTATCCAAGCCACCCTTACCCTTTTTATATAATGGACCTAGAACTTAGACCTTAGGTTGCATGTATCATGAATAAAGCCCTGTACAATTGTAAATTCATGAAAAGACTTTTCATTCATACATGCATGCATACATACATAACCCAAAAACCTTGAACCAAATGGAGGGTCAACCATCCCAAAATGCAAGGCTTAGGCCCATAGCCCATTCACCATCAAACGCTAAAGCCCAATGTCATTTTGGCCCAAAGCTTTAAGCCTTAAATATTCACCTCCATCCAAACACCCCCTTACCCTAGCCTTTTAACCTAAACCTTAAACCTTAAACCAAGAGCCTTAAATCCAACCTAAACATTGTTACTTGAAACTTTCGAAACCCAACACACTACCCCTAAGCCCAACATACCCCAAACCTTCAAAAGTCCAACGCACTACCCTTAAATTGGACATCCTTGGCCCAACATACCCAAAACCTTCAAAACCGAACATCATTACCTCTTATCCCAACACTCTTGGCCCAATATACCCCAAACGTCCAAAACCTAACACATTCTCCCTAAGCTTAATACCTTTTTCCCAATGACCTCAAACACCAAGAACCCTGAACACTTTTTCATCCAAAGGCTTTAGCCTTAAAAGCCATTACTCCAAACCTCATCTTTCATCCCTTATCAAAAAAAAAAAAAAAAAAGACACTACCCTAAGCCTAAAACCTTTGGCCCGCATGCCTTGGGTAATCCTCAAAGCCTAAGAACAGTTGGCCCACAACACCATAATGAATCTTTTTCCCCTTAGAATTTGCATACTCGTGCCTTCATCACCTTTCTATATCCTTACCCATCACTTACCCAGTTTCTTTGGTTTTGCTTCAAGGAACAAATGTCCGACTTGGGCGAAGTAGATGACTTGCACACTCTCCTGACCACTCTCCTTAGGAAGCAAGAGGAGAATTTCCTAGCCACTTTTAATGCTCAACAGACTAACTTCAACCAAACTTTATCCATTCAACAGGCCATCTTTAACAATACATTGGTCCATCTCACTACCGCTTTCACCAATGCCTTGAGTCTCCAATGCCAACTCATCATCGACAAGGTAAGGGGAATGATGAACCAATCTAAGCCCACTAATGTTGCTTCTACCATTGACTTGATCAATAACGTCACATCACCAATCTCAAACATCAATGCCACTCTAGCCTTTACCACGCCATCAATCTTAGACACCAACCTTTCCTCTTTTTTGAATCCTTTTCAAATCAAGAAAAATTCTATCCCTCAGGTTATCAAAAAAACCTTAAAGTATAACATCAATACACTAGAAAAAACTCCTACAATGGAAAAAAAAGGCTACACTCTCCTAACCTCTGCCGAATGGAAGAGTATAGAGCCAGCTGCAGTCACCAGCCAACAACCCTTAAGATTGGAAAGGAGGAAATTTACTGATTTGGGTTTTCCTTTAAGTGCGGTTTATAAAAAGGCTCTGGAACTTAATATGGTAACACTTTCAGAGCCTAAGGTACCGCCAAACCCCTTACCCAAAAGATACCATGTCAATGAATACTGCGAGTACCATCAAGTAGTTGGGCATAGAACATACATGTGCAAGAAATTGAGGCACGTAATCTAGGACCTTGTTGACAGTGGAGACATCCGCCCTCCTAAACCAAGATCTAATATCTCCACTGATCTTTGAGCCACCGTCCACATGCTGTAATACCCAATATTTCCATAGCCCATTTGAGATATGAAATGATATAGAATATAAGTATTCTATAGATAGTACATTATAGTAATCATAATGGGAATGAATCGATGCATTTGTTTATATTGTGTGTAAAGTACTCGGTTTGGATATTTAATGTTGTATGAATTTTTATATGTTTA
>CATKHJ010099765.1:0-13143 GCA_949750685.1 Vernicia montana | reverse complement strand
GAATCACTAGGAATGAAAATATGAGATCAGGATGAGCATTGACTGGTGTATGACAGCTCAGGAGCTTGCTCATCGCTCCCTGCTGCCAGTCGGGTCGCTGTATGGCTACGGCCAGGGACAGCTGGTACCCTAAGTATTGGATATTATAAGTATTTTTCAGTTGGTCACAGAGAGCCAAGGTGGGGGATCGGCTCCCCGTATTGATGATAGTGTGATCCTGTGGACTGATTCCCATCCTTGTATGAGATTATGTGATTATCTGTTTATGTGACACATGCATGAGCATTATTGATAGAATGGCATTAGGACACCAGGTTGGTATATTGGTTGGTATCACTCAATGAGCTGAGCCGCTCATTCCTGTCTCACTACTTTTTTTTCAGGTTGCAGGATGAGCTGTTATTGTTGAGTTTCCCTGCCTTCTCCTCCGGCAGTGGATTTTGTAAATATTTGATGTGTGTAATAATTCTAAAATATCCGCAATTGCAGTAAACTTTGTTTGTATTTAAATTATTGTATAATTATGTGTGATGTCAGCATTATGAGATAAGGTAATTTGCTGACTCAAGAGATAGTCTGTTGAACAGGAACCTGATGAGTTATGATAAATGTTATGTTATGTATTGCCATAGGTTCTGTTAGCAGGTGGGTCCATAGCCCTGAGTTATGAATATATATGATGTAATATTTGATAGTAAGATATGTTAGGCTGACTACGGGTTCTGGAAGCCTTAAGCTTACCCGTTCCCTAGTGCCGGTCACGTGCCTAAGAGTCGGGTCGTGACACTTATTACATAGAAGCTTAGAAATACTTTCTTTCCTTGCTAAAAAAAAACCGGATTTGTATTTGAAAAATATTAAATTAATCAAAATTTCGGTCCACTTAACCACTAATTTTTTTTCATTAATTAAAATTTGTGGACCAAATTATTAGAGATGTAGATGAGATAAATTATTAGTGAGTTATTTGCTGAAAAATATTCGAATTTACTCGATTTTAATAGAGTTAGATTTCAAATATTTCGAGTAAAAAAAAAATTAGAGTTTAAAAATAAAAATTTGATCGAATCTGAGGTGGTGTTTGGTAAAATTAAAAATTAAATGCTGAAAATTTAAATTCTGAATTTTAAGTGCTGAATAAAATAAGTGATATAATTTTTAAATAGTAAAAATATTTAAAAATTTAATCACTTATTACATTCAGTATAAATTTTAAATTTAAAATTTTGGCTTATCATTTTAAGTAGTTTTTAACTTAATTTAAACTTTTAAAACATAATTATCAAACAAATTTAAAATAATTAAATACTAAAAATTTTAATTTTAATTGCTGAAAGGTATTATCAAATAACACCTTAGTCAAGTTTCAAAGTATTGAAATTCTCTAATAGGGCCCGCTCAAGCTAAACACTGAATTGACTCGACCCTATTTGGTTACATCCCTGCCGGCTACAAACAACTCTATGACACTATTTCCAAAAATTAGCTAAATTGAGCCTTTAGCCTTTCCCTTTCTTCATTCTTTTCACACGTCCAAATATAGGGTTGCTGTCTAGTGATAGCTATTTACGAACTATCCACAGGAAACCCATGAAGCAGAGTCCAATACTGAGTTGAAAGAGAGATTTTGAGAGCTTTTAATGGCGTTAGAATCAGTGGGGGGTTTAATCCTCAATGAAATTTTATCAAAATTGGGTCCTAAAGAAACAGCGAAAGTGTCATGCGTTAGCAAGCGGTTAAAGGCTTCGGCCACTGAAGAATCTCTCTGGTCTAAATTTTGTTCTCAAGATCTTGATCTTTCTGCTCCTCTTGATCCTCATGGCAATCTTGCTCATTCTTTCAAGGTATTGTATTTCAATTTTAAAAGAATCAATTACTTTCCTTTCTGGGTTATCTTTCTAATCTTTCTTGCGCTCCTCTTTGAGATAGTTATATGTGAGTTTTATGTTTATCAGACGTGTTCCTTTCTGTGTATTGCCTTTAATTCTACCTTCATCATTTGGTTGTTTTGTTGGTTTCTCTTGTTTGGTTCTATTGCTCATGGAAATTGTAAAAGATTGTCACTGAAACCACAAGGGTAAAGTAGCTTTTTTGAGTTTGATAGTAGCCATTTCCTGTAAAAATGTTTAGGATTTGCTGTAAATTTTCTGGTAGACTGAACTTAGGTGTTGCATAACTGCCCAAATGTTGTGGTAGATTCATTTTGTTGACTTGTCAACTAACAAAAAGAAATTGGATGGTCAGATTCTTGTTGAATACTAAGTGATTCTAGCTTCATTTTATTGATTCCAAAACATGATTTATGCTAACTTTTTGCAGGTTTTTTTCCCAGGGTATTGTCATAAATATTTATCTTTGAATAAGACTGGATTCGACTTTATTAGTCACTCATATAAAATTACCCACAACTTCATGTGTTCACAAATCAAGAGAAAAGCAATTGAGGAATGATATGATTGATGACTAATATAAAATGACCCACAACTTCACATGCACTTGTGTTTGTTACTCGATGCCCTAGATAGAGCATATTGAAAATGAAAGTTTCATGATGATGGTTCTAACCTTGAATTTGAAATTATGCCTTGTTGAGCTTGATTGTACTTTAGCATCATCTCAAACAATTTGTCTTCCCTCACTATCCTCTGTGTGTGTGTGTGTGTGTTTGCAGTTTGCCTATGGATTATGGCGGGAAGCTTTTGGTATGTATCCTTGGCCCCTTGTAAAACGAGTTAAAAGATGTTGGGACCGACTCAAGAATTGGTTGACTGCAAATTTTCCCGAAGCTATGGCTACACTACAGCAGGGTGCATCAGAAGCTCAAATTCAGCAACTGGAGAAAGTTTTGAAAGTGAAATTGCCTCTTCCTACAAGAATTCTCTATCGCTTTTGTGATGGTCAAGTTTTCCAAGACAAAGATGAAACAAGTTCTTTTGGAAGTACATTGGGCCTGATAGGTGGCTACTCTGTTTATCATCATTTGGTTAATGTGTACTTGTTACCATTAGAGCAAGTAATCTTGCATACACAATTCATCATGCGCCGGCTTAGATCTTTTGGAGTTTATACCAGAACTAAATTTATTGTTGTGGCCTCGTCATCCACAATCAGTGAAAAGTTTTTTTTCCTCAATTGTACAAATGGCCAGCTCTATGTTGGTACCAGGAATCTTCTAACTGATGGAGAAATGATGCCATGTGTACCAAATACATTGATAAGGTCAGTGCATGATTTCAACAGTGACCAACAGCAGGATGCAATGTTGCTATGGTTAGAAGAACATGGCCGTCGATTACAAGATGGCATTATCAAATTGCGGGAAAAAGGAAATATGAAAAGTATTTGTCAATTTCCAGAGGAGCCACCTCTCTGTTCAACTGCTATCACCAATTGTGTAAAGGTTAGTGGCTGTGTAGGACATGCATATAATTATGCCTTTCAAAGCTTATTTTTCTCTTTCTTCTGGAGAAGCAAAAACATGATTGTCTTATGCGGAAAGTTTCAGGGCCACTAGATGTAATTGAGTCAATTTGGAATATATAGGATAAGATGATTGTCATCTTGTAGGACTTGGCAAGGAAATACCTGTTCATCATTATACAGTAGGCTTGTGACCAAACTTTCTGAAACCTCACATTGAAAATCTCTTTTTCATTTGCAAAACAATGATAAAGGAAATTTGGTCTTTCCCTCATGTATGCTGTTGGATTAATGGCCTACAGGGGTTTGGATTCATTTGTTACTGGGTTTGGATTCCCCCTAGTTTTGTATAAATTCTAGGCACGTCAAATCTGAGGAAACTACTAAATTGCAGTTGTTACCCTTTCTTTAGGGTGGCAGATAAGAGTTGTTTGCCTTGTTGTAATAACTATTGTATTTAATTTTTTGGATTAATAGATTTAGAAGTTTGGTCTTTATATATATATATATAAAAGGCCTTTTTTTGGTCAACCATACCATCAACTATGCAATACTGTTTCAATTGTAGTTTCACCTTAGGTTCCTAAGCTAGGGTGTGAACTGATAGCTATCTGGTACTGACATGGTCATTTGAGTTGGTTTCTCTTGTTGCCTATGATTAGATGAACAACCTAAAAAACCCTCTAAAGTAAAAGAATTTGTCCAATTTCTACTTGTATCAATTATAAAAAGAATTTAGCAAAAAAGGTTTTTTTTTTCAAACAATTGTTTTATTGTTTTTTTCCCTTTCCAAAACTTACAGATTTTGGCTAGAGTTTTTAATTTTTATAAAACTTGGCCTCATTTGGTTCATGAAGTAGTATGGAGTAGGATGTGACTAGAATAGCTAATTTATGTGGAATAACTATTCTTAGTTTTGATTCAATTTTAGATTTGGAATAATTATTCCATAGAATAATTATATTATACTCTGAAGTTTTGATTGAAATTCTATGTGTTATAATTTATTATATAAAATAAATGTGTTCAAAATTTAAGGTAGACAAATTTTATATATAATGGAGAATAGCTATTCCATGCCATATATAGCCATCTATTCCTACTCTATTCTCCGTGAACCAAACAAGTTCGAAGTCTTTTTTACCTTTGCAGATCATTAATTTTCCTTCTTTGTCCCTTTTCCATAACTTAAATGATTTAGGTTAGAATTTTTCTTTTTTCTAAACTTAAGACTTATTTTTCATCGCAAATTATTATTATTTTTTTCTTTCTTTTTTCCTCTTCCTGAAAGTACAAATTTTTAAAATTTTATTTTTCCATTTTTTCTTTCCAACTTCCATTTTTTTTTTTCAAATGATGTGTGCTTGATTCAAATGTGAAGATCCAGACTTCCAACCTCAATTCCTCCTTGTATCTGTACTTCTTTTCACCGGAACTAAGACAACAATTAATTGAATGGGGAGATAAAAGATAATTTTTAATTACAAAATATCCTTTGTTGTTTGCCTTAATATACACTTAGGTCCCCATTATTTCAAAATTAGTAATTTTAGTCTCTAAGGTTTATTAATGACTCAATATTCAATTGTTGATTATAAAATTATGATCAAGTCCCCAACATTTTAAATTAGATTGCACTTTATTCTTTAAAATTTTAAAATCAATTGCAATTTAGTCCCTAAATATTAAATTTTAAAGCACTTTAGTCCTTCGAATGATAGTATAGGGAGTAAAATTTGTAATTTTGAAATAGCAGGGACACCAGTGTATACTAAGGTAAATTAATTTTTTTATTAATCCTTTTAAGAATAGGATTTTGGAAAGTGAAACAATCAAAAGGGGTTTGGATTTTGACCTTTTCTTTTAATGGGTATGAAGGAATTGTTGATGGGACTGCATAATTAATTATAAGAAAAAGAAAATTCTTTGCATGATATAATTGATAATTAAGAAAAGTGTTCAAAATTGAAGTGTAGTTTAGGATTTTGTTTGTTATTAATCCAGTCATAGTCAGCAAGGATATACAACGAAATATGGCAAGGATATGCAGCTAATTGAACAGTACTAATCCCAACAGAAGTGAGGCCATATATGCCTAGGATATATGGTAAGTTTACTTTGTTATCTTTATTTTTTTATGAGTCTAATTGTCTTTTACTCCTAGATGGCCTTACTGTGACTCTTAAGATTTCCTATTTTGATTTTTTTTTCTCTCTCGTTAGCTTCTGCAGTAATTCACACTTTTAATCCACAAGTAGCACATCTTGAAGCACTGTTAAATCCTCCATGCCCTAATTCATTGCCTACAAACCTTAACTCCATATTTCGAGATTATATATCAAGGGGCTTTTGTTGGATGCTTTTAAGAAGTGTCTAATATGTTTCTAGCCACTTGAGTGCATTCATGTTGGATGTAGCCATGGCCCTCATATCAGTGCCATAGCTTCCGTGGAGTTGATTCTTTTTTTTATTGTTCCTACAGTGTACGAGGGAAGCAGCTTTAATGCTTAATTATATCCGGCAATCTTATCATAATAAGTGCAGATATACAGTAAAACATTTCTAAAGTTATACTCTATATAGGAATAACCTCTATGTAGTAATAAAAAATTTTGTTCCCAATTTAGGCTAGTTATAATAAGAATAAACTCCATATTGTAATAAATTATAATTTTTTTTTAGGTTTCATTTTAAGAAAATTTGCCTCCACATAGTAATAATTATACATTTATATTTCAAAAAATATATAGTATGCTATATGAAATGTCTAAGATGAAATAAAATATTTATGTAAAGTTGTTTGATATAATAATTTATTATTTAGAGTTGTTACCATATCTCTAAACTTGCAGGTACGTAATAACTCGCTACTGTGGTCACTTTCTGGTTGATTTGCTAGAGGAAGAAGGAAAGGTCACTTGAATTGCAAGGGTTGTGTCATAATTTATAGAATTTACATTAGGAAAAAAAAAATTAAAGGGAATATAAAATTTTAGACTTTTAATATAGGCTTTGCATATTTCCAATACTACATAAATAAGTGTAATAGTTTTTTGAAATTATATTTATCTCTTTTCAATGTACCAAAACATGCTATATTAATTAATTATATTAAAATATTATATTATTTATCTTTATACCCCTTAATTAAGTCAAAATAAGAATTTTTGTGACTACACCTCTATTAAGTTATAACCTCCTCATAGTAATAAAATTAGTTTGGTCCCAATAGCATGACTATAGAGAGGTTTTACTGTAATTCTTTCACTCTATAAGATGTGCATATTTAGATTCATTCATTCATTGTCTTATAAAGCTTCTGGAAGCAGTGGAGCTTGTAGTTTTATCTTTGCAGTTTGCTCCATTCACAGTGATTCCTCCTATGTCAATGCTGCCATATTTGTCAACTACTGCTGACACAAGGTGGTCACAGTTAGCAAATATCATCCTTATTCCTTAAGCACTGGTTTGAGAACCCTGGTCCTACCTGGCACAGAAATGTCCCTGAAATAGGGATTGTGGATTCCATGTATAATTATTTGAGCTCTTTCTGAAGGGTGCAAGTATTGAACAAGTTTTTGGTCCTCCATTGCATCTATTAATTCCTGTGCTAGTATAAGCTTATGCTTGTGTCCCACTACAAAATGTGTTGCTATTCCAATTGATGTTATTATTGTTACTGTAGGAGCTAAAAATGATCTCTCTTGCCAGCTTCATGTATGTATATTTTGTTTCTTTACTATGCTGTTACTTATCAGGGCATGAAATGCTAATGGAAATTTTTATCAGGTCCGTGCTTCTGCTGTTTTTGTGCCAGAGCAAGCTGACCTACAAGATAGTTCTGAGAAATACCAGTTTGCATATTCAATTCGCTTGTCCCTCCTGCCAGAAGGATGCATTATAAATGGAATGTACTTCAGCTCTTGCCAACTGCATCGTAGGCACTGGTTCATCCGTGCTAATGGCAATGTTGTAGCTGATGTGGCTGGAGAGGGTGTAATAGGCAAGGTATGACTTGCTACTCTGCCTCTGTGGTGAGTGAAGTTTATCTTCTTTCAAAGGATTCCAATGGGATTTGTCCTTTTCATGAACATCCCAGGTCCTTCCTAGGCTTTGTTAGAATGTTACTTGCTAAAAAAAAATCTGGAAACATCAATGGCAGTCATCCTTGTCCATGAAATTGTGATGTTTTAGTTTTGTTATGTTCTGTCTTAACCAGTAGTTTTTTCAAAGAAAAGTCACACACATAAATATTGAGAAAAACTTTTTGGGTCCGTCTGGATAGGTGATAATTTGAAATTTTTGTGAATTTGGACTTGAGTTTCAAGTGTAAAATCATAAAAAATAAACATGACTAGCTATCCAAATGAACCTTTTCCTGATTTGGTTTTTGTGTTCATTTTTTGTCATTGGCCATGTGTACTACTTTCTGTTATGAAACATTATTTACAAAAATATAATATTTGAAGACAGAGTTTAGGTTCAGCAATTTCCTACTCTGGAAAAATAATCCTCAAACAAAATAATAGTACAACTACTAATAACACTCAAAACACTCACAAACCCTGATCCTATAGTGTTTACTCTCTCAATGGTGCTTTCTATAGCACCCTTATAAAACTACTCAAAACACACAAAAAGAATTCTCACAACTCTCTGGGGTTCACATGACAATTGGCACCACATTTGCAACTTATGGTACACCACAACAATGCCAACTCTCACAATCAATGCAGCGCACACAATTTAATCCATCAACAACACTTCTATGTAGTGTTGCAAGTTGGCTTGCTCAAGTCAAGTTGGAATTGACCTACTTCACCATTTCTTTTTGGTTCTTTATTTAATATTTCCTTTATTCCTCCTTTTACCTTTGAGCTGGACTCGAGACTTTCCATGGCAAGAGAGAGATGGAGAAAGGTATGTGCTAATATGTTTTCGCACGTATCCACAACCTTTCCAAGGTCCTCTTGGACAGCCAAGCAGATGCTACAAGTGCCTGTATCTTCTTCAAGTGTCTGCCAATGAGAAAGAAAATGAGAGAAATTATAGTGTCATGTCTAATTTACCCTTTTAATTGAGATATCAGCTTGGGAGGGTGGCACATTACATCTACTTGAAATATTATGTTTTATATTTATTACATGTCATCATTGTAATGTTGAACTGGTGTGAATTTTGCTTGGGGATCCTTACTTCCCTAGGACAACCCAACTTCTAATAGTGAGGAGAAGCTTTGTTTATTTTTAATTTATTCTATCAACACAAGCTTTAGGTGAAAGATAGCAACTTCTTAGTCCACAAATAGAAGGGTTTTTTTTTTTTTTTTTTTTTAAAAAAAAGGTGGAACAATAATGAAAGCCAGATGCATATTTCGCTTTGTGTCTCAAACCATGAAATTCCAATTACCTTCTTGACACAGCGGAAGTGACTTCTTCATGCCCAAAAGACAGAAAGTAATGTTACCAGATCAATTACCAGTTCTTTATACATGAGATGATATACAATGGATGAAGGCATTTTAACCATATGGAATCTCATTCTTCTCTTATATGTTGCAGTATCCACTCTTGCATCCAGGTGAGAAAGAATTTGTATATGAGAGTCAGACGCCTCTACCATCTGCTTCAGGTTTTATTGAAGGCTCTTTCACATTTGTCCCTGACAGGTACTCCACATAAATCTATCCTAGCTTTGTATGTTGAGTTTGAATAATGTCTCAGTACAGCTGAGATTAATATCCCTAGCTTATGAGATAATCTTTACCAAAATGGGTCTACTCTCTGACGTAACTTTAGTGTTACCAATTTAGGGTTTTAGGATCCTTCTGCAATGCCTGATACAATAGTTTGTATGTTGAGTTTATATTACTTTTAGCTAAAATAATCTGCATCATTTGTATGTATTATGTGAAACAAAATCTTAAAAATACTTATGCCTAGGATCTCTAAAAAGAGAATCCCAGCTTTTAATCTTTATTAGGTTTGGGGTAGGATATTTTTGTGGAATGAGAGATTTAAACTTGTTGCGGGGTCAATGGGCGAATGGGTTCCCCAGTTGATTGAAAGAAATTTTATAGCCTTGGAATAGCAAAATTGCATTTGTTGAGGATATTCATCACAAACAGGAATTGTGACCTCATCCTTGGCCTGACAGCTATTTTTGGTTTAATTTTCCTGAATCCTAATTATGACCTTTTTATTTTCTAACTGAAATTTCTTCTTTTTCCTTTTTTTTTTTTTTCCTCCTTTGTTGGTTCTTCCAGGTTGGTGAATCGAAATGGAGCTCCATTTGAAGTTGAAGTAGCTCAGTTTCCCCTTGAAGTTCCAGAATGCATTTTCTGATGATCATCTCTGAGATTGAATTGCTGCAACGATGCCTACCAAAAGATTTATCATCCTTGTGCTGTTGTTGATGTGTGACAAAGTTGAATGCTTGTGAAAGTCCTTGTTATATATTTGTTGTGTGAAAAAGTTACGAGCACTGGTACATGGAATAGTATGAAAATATAATAATTATTCCATGTTGAATAACTATTCTTCTGTTTCGTTAAAAAGTTTAAATGTGAAACGCATAATTATTTTATAATCTTGACTTTGGTTGAAATTTCAAGTGTGAAATAAAGATTACAATTTTTTGTGTAATACAAGTTCTATAAAATTAGTGAAGAGTAGACATTTTCTGACCGTAAAATTGCTATTCTATGAATGGCATCCACTTTGGTTGAAATGCCTTTATTGCTAATCTGTAATGGTGGAATGGCATTAGCATTTGGTTAAGTAGTCAAATTTATTAAAAAATAAAAGGAATTTACTTGCCATCCTTTTTAAATTTACTTGGCATTAGCTCATAATGAGGATTGTTTGGATTTAATTCTGCCCAATACGAGAAAATAACATAGTTTTTTATCCGAATTGAATATGCTACTATTGTGTTTGGTATGTGTTAAAACTCATTTTACACGCATTGTATTATTATTATTATTATTATTATTATTTTTTGCCATGAGCATTGTATTAATGTTGGAATTGAGATATTAGATAAATGTTGAATTTGTAGTTTGAACTTTATCTTTATGTCCAATTAAATTTAAAATGATATTTTCGATTAATTTAATTAAAAAATTTTATTTTAAGCTCAAATAGGTTTAATTTTGACTTGATTATGGTGCTGAGAAATAATTAATGAATTAAAAAAAAAAAAAAAAAACAAATATTTAACTCTCTTTTTCTGTTGAGCTGAGAGAAAATTGATAGACTTCAATCTATCATAACTTTGGTCTATTCTTCAAATTCATTTACACCAAACAATGGGCAGCTAAATCAAGCATAGAATTCTTGGCAAAAAAAAAAAATAAATAAAAATCAAGCATAGAATCAGGCCTCCTTTTTACCTTTTAAAACAAGGATAAAGCATCTAACATGGACATTATCCAAAATTTCCTTTTCGCATTTTAAAGTCCCATTAATAAAGAATATTCCATGGAATGTAATCACAATTATAGCATCAGATAAGCACGAGCAATGTCAGGTCCAGAAGAAAAAATTTTATTTATAATCTTCCGTAATGTAATAGATTCACCTAAAAATTTCTCATTCAGAAGATGCCATCAAAGATAAAAATAACAAAGCCTATTGTGTGATTTAACTAGATTCAAACAACAATAAAATCTAAAATTTCTCAACCTAGTTTCAAATCAACAAAGCAAATAGTAGAGCAAATTAATACACATACTGATATCCAAACACCTTGATTAACAGAACAAGCACATATCTCATCATTGGCTAGAGCTTGATTCATCTACATCAAGTTTTAAAATTCATATGGCACAAAATCAATTATTTTATGTTAGATTTAACATCCAACCACTTATAATTTATAAACTCTTATTATAAATTTATAAATTATATTATACATTGCTTTTCTTTTACTTTTAGAAATAATTTCTCTCTACTTGATCCAATACTTAGGGTTAATTATATGATACAATTGATGTACTAAATAATAACCTATAATTCATTTATGAAAATGAAATTAACCAACGAATTTCATGCAAGTTTACATAAATTAAGAATGCTTTGCTTTTTTTTTTTTTTAGCGTGTTCAATAATTTCTGGCAATTGAATAATACAAATCAATTCCTAATAGGGATGGGGTATTTTATCCTGCCCAAATTCGACCTATCCTAATGGAGAGATTATAGATTTTAACTTGAGTCGGATTTAAGTTTGGTGTGGTTGGTCAACAACTCAACTCGATTATATATATTATATTTATTTTTATTATAATTGTTAAAATCGAATTAGCCCAATCAATTTAATTGAAAATCAATTCGGTTTAAATGATAAATTACCAAATGCGCACGAGAAAGAGCATCTTTAGCTATTTTCTTAGCATTAAAAGGAAGAGCTTTTTATATATATTATATTTCAACTTTACAATTTTTAAATGTGGGATGCTTCACTTTCTTCTCTCACTTTTCTTAGTATAAAACTTACTTTTAAATTTCAAATTATCATTAATTCATTCATTATTTTGAGCACATGAATATTCAAATATATATTTGTTACGTAAGAGAATACAAATCCGAATAAACCTTTCATTACTGAATAGTAGAACTCATCCGAATTTGAATATCATCACTTAATGAGCTAATTTGCCACAATTTTTCAATAATTACTTATAAGTAATGTTTATTAATTGTTCTAATAACTTTCATTAATTTTAATTATATGTATTATATTTATTTTTAACATATAAATAATAAGTATATGATATTATTTTAAATTTCTGTCTGATTTCAGTTGAACTTTTGACCCTCTATCTTCATCGGTTCTAAGACTGGATCGGATTTGAAAATATAGATTTTTATTGTAAAAATTTATTTTTGTATTTTACTTTTTATTTATATAATATAAATTTGTTAAATATAACATTTTTTCATTGTGTATAAATTATTCATTAAAAATTCAAATAATATGAAAATTCAAAAAAAAAAATAAAAAAATTTAAACGGGTGATACCATCACTCGACTCAACACGGCCCGTTTTATAAGACAAATTGAAATTCATTGCGATTCAGTCTTACAAAACCCAATCCAAACCCAAACCTAATCAAGAATGGTTAGGTCAACTCCAAATATATGCATCACAACTCACAAGAGTGCACATCACGAAACATTTTGTTTTCGAACTAAACTAACAACGTGGAACACTTATATTATTATTCATAGAAAAAAAAATTAAAATTCCTTATTTTTATTATTAACATTGATTAAAAAAAATATAACAGCACATTAAATTGTGCACTCACAAGCTTAATCTAATGACAATATTTCTTTTAAGTTTTAATTCGATAAAAAATTTAAATTTAAATAAGTCTTATCTTTTTATTTTTTTTTTATAAAAAAAGTATAATTTAAAATTTATTTTATTTAATAAATTTAACCATAATTGAAACTCAAACTCGAAATTTAATAGTACTGAAAAGGACTATTATATTACAACTAAATCAAAGGTGTATTGATTTTTCAATTTCTTACAAGTCAACAACTCTAACCTTAGACTGTTGTTATTCTAAACTGACACACCTTCTCCAAGTGCACATGTTTTGGAATTTCTTAGGCAAATTGAGCTCTCTCAGTTCTCTCTCTCTCTCTTTTTTTTTTTTTAATAATTGATTAATTATTTCTAACCTGTCTCCTCTCACTCAAATGGGATATA
>CATKHJ010099726.1:0-15054 GCA_949750685.1 Vernicia montana | reverse complement strand
GTGTAAATGAAATGTAATTTTATGAATGAATGTTATATAATGATGATTGATGACTTATAAAATAAATCTCAATATGATGATAAGGAATATGTACAAGTTAATTGATAAATAAGAATGATGGTAATATTGAATTAATTAATTGGGTTCATAATGTGAAGCAACTAGTCGTTAATCAGGTTCTGATCTTGGGTAATGAGTATAAGTAATCATTGATGGTTGAATATGATTCCATATTGGATTTGATAACAGGTATGGGTTCTACGGGTGGTTGGTGCCCTTATGGCTACCCATGCCCTAGGACCGTCATATCCCAAAAGTGGGATGTGACATTAGTGATCTAACGAAATCCTGGGTTGTTACAATAACACTGTGCACACTTGCAACCCCTTGGATGGGAGCCTAGAACCCTCAGTAATATTCAGGAAGGAATCCCTTTACTCCATTCGATCATTGGGAGCCCCAGTCAATATTACAACTCGCAAACATGTATCCTTAAGTATAAAGACTTGACCTAATATATCAAAGTACCATTAGGGAGTATGAGCCTTTTCAGCAAGTAGATTATCGTACCCTTTGGGAAGTATGTGCTCATTCTGCTATGTTTTTGGGTATAAAAATATTTCTTGTGGCAAGTATATAAAAGTACCATATACAAGAGTATGATCCTTCTTAGTGAGTTTATTATATGTACCTTATGGGAATAAGTATGAGCCCTTGATTTCTCACTTGTAGGATCGATAGTCGTAAGCCTTAGAGTCATCCCATGTAATGACTTAGTTGTTTTCCCTAGGATTTCGAAACGTGTCTTATGCATGTATGAGCCTAAGCCCAATATCCTTATTGGATCAAAAGTGAAAAACCCAATGGGCTTGGGCCATAGCTTGATTTGCACTCTACCTTTCTTAAATTTTGAGAGTTATGCATGAAATAGCTTGTGCTCCCCTTGTCTGATCATTCAAGCCAAAACCAAAGTCCTTGGAAAGAATGACTAAGGCCAAAATGTGTGTGGGAGCAATAAGGTTGGAAGGTTTAGTATTTCTACTTGCACATGTGTTTGCTTATTTGTTTATTTGTCTAACTGTTCATGCATCATTAAGGAAACATAAGCATCATACTAATTCATGTTCTATTTACAGCCATTTGGGGATATCTCCACTATGTCTAGAATTGAAACTAAGCCCACGAACTCTTTTGAAAGAGATGAGGCCGTTAGAAAGATAATAAGATCAGAACTAAGCCTAATGAGGGAGGAAGTCTAAGCCACCATTAGGTCTAGTATGAGATGGACCATATGATGGATGAGATCAAAGTTGAAATCAAGCAAACCATCATGGATAGTTTGAAAGGATCACCCAAGTATAAGGAAGAGCCTGAGGTCAAGAGGAGTAGGTGGGCAACACAGCATAACAAGCAACAAAAGGGAATTCACTAACCTTGGAAAACCCATGTCTGAGATCTTTATAGAGCTAAAAAGGGAAGGCTTATTGCAACCAGTAGACCTAAGGCCTTTGCCAAATCCATTACCTCACAATTTTGATCCCAAGGTATATTGCCAATTTCATCAAATTTTAGGACATGATACTAAGCAATGTGGTCGTCTAAGGCATGAAATCAAAGATTTCATGTTTTATGCTTGGCCTAATTATGTCTCTAAAGTCATCAATTGCACTTCTCAATTTCGAGTCACCCAATTATCTTGTAAACAGTACCAATTTCAATTCAAGTAACTTTTCTCTCTACACACTTTGAATCATTCAAATTACTTTTACCAGTGTATACTAGAGATATTTATCTACAACTTTCATGTTTTACATTTCTTCAAATTCGGTCTCTATAATTACAGAATTGGCTCTTCAATTTCTGTTCAATTCTAAAACCTAACTTCTGAATTTCAAGATACAAGATCAAAACAAGTTCTAGCATGAATTCTATACTCAATTAAATTATCAAATCCTTCAATTGACTTCATGACACACTCATAATAATCAAGAAATAAAAATAAATAATTTTTCCAAATTTTGCAAGTGTAGGCCGAACCACACAAGACAATGAAAAGAGAAGGAGTGTAGAAATTATAGCAAGGCAAGAAATCATCTAAGCTTAGAATGAAATTTAGAACAAGTTTGAAGAGATTACCTTGAAGTTTTTCTTGATCTTTTAATGGAGATAGTGATGTACTAAAATTTCTAGAGGAAATGAGGAGAGAAAATTTCTTTTTTTTTAGATGAGTGATGGAAGTGAATGGTTTATATGTAGTTAAAATGATTTTAATTTAAATGGATGGTTGAGATCACTTCTAGTAAATGGATGGAGAGGATTTAATGGCTTCTCATGTGAGTTTGGATTATAAAATAATTTCTTGATAGAAAATATGATGATAGTTTTTGGGTAGATTAAATGAACCAAAATTCCCACTTTCCACTAACCTAATTTTAAGCATAATTTTTCATCATCAAATTCACATTTTCTCTTCCATTACAGGACCATGGCCGGCCACTTCATTGGGCTTGGGCCTAATCACACTTTGGTCACTTATATTAGTACACACATTAAATTTTTTGACATTTTTTAGAAAATGACCATTTTGCCCTTATATAGCATGTGATTTCATATTCATTAATCAGTACATATATTCAAATATATTCAACTTAATTGTATCCATATTGTATTCATATCAACATGTATACAATTAAACATCATGTTTAATACAAAATGCATTCAAATTTTGAATAGGCACAATTAAGCACTTTGAGGATCATGTTTGGCTTTACTGGTCTAATTACTATTCAAATTTCCTTTCTAGGTCATTTTGGGTATTTATTATAAGTGACATGAACTTGGGGTATTACATTATACCCCCCTTAAGAAAATTCATCCTCGAATTTTAAGGAATTTATCGATGTTAAAGTTATCATCGCAGTGTATTTTTTTCACTTCTTCGATTTCATTTCTCAATCTTTTACTCTTGTCATTAGACTTTGATAATATCTTTTTCTTTATCTCTGTATTTCTTTACTATTTTTCTCAACATGATAAGTGAGATATTGGGTCAACATGTTCCACTGCTGGGCAAAACTAGCTTGTGGCATCTCTCTCTATTCTTGTTTTGAATCTCAAAGGGTCTAATGAATCAGAAGGACAGTTTATTTCCATAACTCCTTTAATAATTTTTTATACCCTTAAATGCAAATCACTAGTTTTCATTCAATAAATCTGAGAACATTACTTTCTCTAGTACAATGCTTTATATATAGAGAATCATTCAAATAGAGGAATAGCAACTATTATCGCAAGCAATGTAACCATGGGTAATTTATCGCTTCAATTTCTCTTAAATTCTTCAACTCACATTCATAGAACGTTTCCTCCAAGTTTGAATAATCTTTTCAATCTATCCATTGCCTTACTATTTATTTGTCGAAAATAACTTTTGTTATCATTTAGTCTTTTACTATCTTCAATAATTTTTCATATCGTATGATTCTCCACCTCAGAAGTTATGTCTAACAAAATATAAGTCACTTTATTAGAAAACATGTAAGGGTAGGAATGTTACTAATACCCTTGTCTTCTTAAACTATTAGAGGTCCTCAATTGTAATCCTTTCTCTGTAGTTAACTTATTTATGTGAAAGTATATTATTGCCTTATGAGAAGACAAGTCATGACTTGCTTTTCCTTTGATCATTTCTGAATCAAATTTAGCCTTCTCAGACGCATGCAAATGAACAGTCTTTCACTTTGGGTTGAGAAGTTAACTGTAGTTGCACAGCCAGTTACATTGATTGTATTCATCTTATAGTCATGATAGACTTCTCCTTTGATAGTGATCAACTTTCAAGAGAGAGTCTTTTATCGTATCCTCAATTACTCTATTAGAGAAAAATGATCAAATCGCAATAAATTGAGGAAGAACGTTTCAAATGGGATCACAATCATATTTCTAACTTCCTTTCAAGGTTTTAAGAATTCCTCTTACTCTATCAATTACTTCTTTACTTTATTCTCTTCAGTTTTATGGCATTCTCTGCATCGTCTTCTTCTAGACCTAGTCTTTTTCTTTATAATGGCCTTCCTCCTGAAATCCGAGCTAATATTACTCAGAGAACTATTCATGACTTAGCCATTAAACAGATCTTTAAATATCAATCTCTTCTCATTCGAAAGCATGGACCTTGTTTTATTTGAGAGCTAGCAATTCATCTTGAATATCATTTCCTTAGGATTTATGCTTTCATGGACTTCACTATGGATTCATTTTGGCAGTGGCCAAAAGAATTTCTTTGTTTTCTATGGTACTTCCTTCACCTTTATCACATCGCTGTGGAAGTTCAGCCCTCCATTTGTGAAATATATTACTCATTTGCAAAGTAATAGCAGAGCTAATCCTCATTTAGTCACTTTCTTATAATGGTTCAAACCTCTTAAACAATGGGAGGACTTCCTCTTTTCATAAATAAGAGGTATGAATCAGACAAAAATTCCAACTCTTCGATCTATAGTGGTTTTCCACCACCCTTATACAGCCATGAATGATCACAGCTCAAAAATTCAATTAACTGTGTCCCTTCAAGTCTTTATTTACAAATCTTATTCCTTCTCGCTCTATAGAGATTTATTTAACCATCCTAAAGAGTTTTCTAATTTTGAGCACTTCATGTGTGGTAAGAATAATGTTGCTCCACGTGAGCTATAGCCTCCTGAAGAAGTTGATGCCCCTTGGTGGGCGTTTCCTACTAATTATTGCAAGAAAATCCATGCAGATAAGAAGAATTGGGAGGAAAATCATCTTGAGGCTTTTCGTCCAAGGGATGAATTTCAGACAGTGATGTTAACTGATGATAAATTTGATCCTTCCCTTCACCTCTAGACTCATCTTGTGGATGACTCCCAAGATCCTTATGACTTTAATGAGGCGGTTGATCAAGGCCTTTATGACGATGATGAAGTAATGAACTTATCTCCTCCGTACGAGCTTATCAAGAAGTAGTGGTCTTAAGTGCTTATTGTCATTATGGTAGAGTGGTCTCACTCTAAGACTTTATAGTCTAGTAGGTTAAGTAATTGATGTTGATGTCTTTTCCTTTAATTTCGTTGTAGATTATTATTTTCTTTGGAACTTTGTTGTGCTTGTATTTGAAGGTTGTCAAGAGGCAGAGAATAGGACTAGAGACACTGTCTCTATGTGTGATGAAGTAAGAACTTTGTGTTTCATCTAATTCCACATTTTAATTATTGTTAATGTCATATTGTCATTCATATGCTTATATACGTGTTGTGTGTTCTTGTTAGCGTGATAGATTCAATGACTCTCTTCAGACTTAAGGTTGCACCACATAGTCCTTTTTTTTTTACCTTTTTTTTTTAAAATCAATCCTCTTCTTCCTTTTTCAATCAGGTACTCCTAGTTCGTCCTTTTTCTTTTTTTTTTTTTTTTTTTTACATTTGAGTGAGATAATCTTTATTGAAGCTTATTCATTAGTGAACTCCTTTGTCAAGTAGCTTTCTCTTTGCTTTATTCACATCGATGTATTGACGGGTGGGAGATTACTTTCATTTCCAAGCGTTGTGTTTCCATTCGCGATAGTAAGGGAGGAAGTATCTATCTCCTCAATCATCTCGTTCTATTCAACTCTTGCTTTAGCTTATAGATCTGATCTTTCACATTCTCCACATTTGTTTTGCGAATCTTTTTCTTTCTCTTACCGTGAGTACGTTGCATTCCGAGTTATGCTCCTATTCTTGTGAGATGCTTCAACTCTTAATCGTCTTTTTTGTCGAGGCAACATCTTTATCTTTAGTATATGTAAAATTGATATATCTTATCACTATTCATAACATGTATCCATTTCACGTGGTATTCATGCTTTCTATGGTTTAAATCCTCTTAAGAATTCATATGTCTAGTTAAATAACCCTGCACTTGACTTATTTTATGTTTAATTATTTCCTTAGTTATCTCACATTCCTTTCTAGCTTCATGTCTTTTGGACATGCTCAAGTTTTCTCATTCTTCACAATTCTCTTTCATATTCACATAGACTTCCATATCCTTTTTAAGGTTACTTTAGTCCATTGCTAATTTTTAATCATTTACATTTCTTATTCTTACTTAACTTATCTGTCATAAGTTATTATCCTGATTCAATTCATTATATCCTTATGTAACAATAATCAATTTTGACTATTTCAAATTTCTTCATCTCTTTAACTATTCATAATCTAAGTACTCATTGTTTTGAATTCAACACATCTATTCCATGTATTTTAGCATTATAGCTTTTCCCTTATTTATCCTCATTTTGATCTCATCTTTATCAAATGAAGTCTTTTATTCACACTAGTTCATTCTTTGCACTGTAGTTTCATTGTCCTTGTGATTCTCCTTGCTTTATCATTCTATGTACTTTTCATTTAGGTATTTTTTGTTCCACTTAATCATACCTCATTTACCTTTTGTGGTCACATTATATGTTTGTCTTTTCCTATAGCGCCTACTCTTTACTTATTGATTATTGTCTCATCATGATTTCATCCCCATGTATTTCACTTAAATTATATTTATTCTAATCAATTATGCTTCACTAGCACTTAACTTATATATATTCCTTTTTGTATTGTATTTTTCATCATTTATATCCTTATAATTCTGACTCTTATCATCACTTTATAATACTTTATTTTATCATCGTACTTATTCCATTCATTCTTTCTCCTTACTTTCCTTTTTAAGACTTTAATAAAGTCTAACAAAATTTTCTTCTGATCCTTTCTTAACTCATATTCATCTTTGTATTATAGGCAATTTTCACATTTTCTTATAGGGGTAGTATGATAGCTTATACGTCATTGACCCTTTCCTTCCTTGAGGATGCTAATTAGCATTCTTCTTTTAATTCTTGCTCGGTATCTGTATAAGCACTAGGAAAATCCTTGCCTCTCTCATTGGGGAGTACACAGTAGATGGCATACAATGCTTTTCTAGTTCCATTTGTCGATCCTTTGCTTTGGTTCATGTAATTCTCGTCTCATTGCTTCTATACTCTTCAATAGTCTTTACTTCTTTTTCTTTCCTGGTCTATCCCTTAATCCTAAGCGATTCTAACAGACGATCACATATTGGCATAACACATAAGGTAACATTGGTTTTACACTCCCATCTCAATGAGATGGTTTGCCTTAGGATGTCTTTTTCCTAAATGATACAAATATTTTCACATGCACAAAAATTTACACATTCCTATTGTTATTCACATCACACAAATCTTTTCACAAACAATGAATACACTAGTGTCTTTATCAATGTTCAACAATTGATCATTATAGGAAATTTATTTTTAACAATATACATTTATTTCTTTATTACAGGAGTGATCGCTAGTGGATCGACCTCCTTTTCACTTTGTCACTTTGTCACTTCACTTTCACATTGCATTTTAGTCCACATATATCATTTATTGTACATTCAAGGTTTCATTTACATAATTATTCACACTAGTATATGTTTACACATACTAGTTCACACATATATAATACTAGATGATAAGAATTTAATCATATATGGATAACACGAAACTATTTTAATGATGGACTGTAATTGATGATTAGGAATCCTATGCTCCATGGTTCAACTTATATACTACGACTGTTAAATTAATATGTCTATACTAGACTTAAAGTTGGCTCTAATACCATCTCTATCACACCCTAACTTCTGAAGTGTGACGGTCCTAGGGCATAGGGAGATGTAAGGTCACTTAATCCAGTAGAACCCCTATTTTATGCTATAACAAGCATTTTATACAATAAACATATTTCCCATATCATAACCTATAATCCCATATTCATATACTCTATACATATCAATAGGGTATCCGAAGTATACCTTACGAATACCAAAAGGATACCCAACATACACCATATGTATACCAAAGGGAACAAAAGGGAATTCACTAACAAGCAACAAAAGGGAATGCACTAACCTTGGAAAATCCATGTTTGAGATCTTTATAGAGCTAAAAAGGGAAGGCTTATTGCAACCAGTAGACCCAAGGCAATTGCCGAACCCATTACCTCACAATTTTGATCCCAAGGTATATTATCAATTTCATCAAGTTTTGGGACATGAAACTGAGCAGTGTGGTCATCTAAGGCATGAAATCTAAGATTTCATGTTTTATGCTTGGCCTAATTTTGTCTCAAAAGTCATCAATTGCACTTCTCAATTTTGGGTCACCTAATTATCCTGTAAACAGTACCAGTTTCAGTTCAAGTGACTTTTCTCTCTACACACTTTGAATTTTTCAAATTCCTTTTACCAGTGTATACTAGAGATATTTATCTAAAACTTTCATGTTTCACATTTCTTCAAATTTAGTTTCTATAATTATAGAATTGGCTCCTCAATTTATGCTCAATTCTAAAACCTAACTTCTCAATTTCAAGATATAAGATCCAATCAAGTTCTAACATGCATTCTATACTCAATTAAATTATCAAATCCATCAATTGACTTCATGACACAATCATAATAATCAAGAAATAAAAAAAATAATTTTCCCAAAATTTGCAAGTGTAGGACGAACCACACAAGGCAAAGAAAAGAGAAGAAGTGTAGAAATTATAGCAAGGCAAGTAATCATCTAAGCTTAGAATAAAATTTAGAACAAGTTTGAAGAGATTACCTTGATGTTTTTCTTGAAGTTTGATGGAGATGGTGATGTATTGAAATTTCTAGAGAAAATGAGGAGAGAAAATTTCTTTTTTTTTTAGATGAATGATGGAAGTGAATGGTTTATATGTAGTTAAAATGATTTTAATTTAAATGGATGGTTGAGATCACTTCTAGCAAATGGATGGAGAGGATTTAATGGCTTCTCTTGGAAGCTTGGATTATAAAATAATTTCTTGATAGAAAACATGATGATAGTTTTTGGGTAGATTCAATTAACCAAAATTTTAAGGATTAAAAATTGTGTTAGTGGAAAGTGAGGCCCACTTTCCACTAACCCAATTTTAAGCATAATTTTTCATCATCAAATTCACATTTTCTCTTCAATTACAAGACCATGGCTGGCCACTTCATTGGACTTGGGCCTAATCACACTTTGGTCACTTATATTAGTATACATATGAAATTTTTTGATATTTTTAGGAAATGACCATTTTGCCATTCTATAGCATGTGATTTCATATTCATTAATCAGTACATATATTCAAACATATTCAACTTAATTGTATTCATATCATCATTTATACAATTAAACATCATGTTTAACACAAAATGCATTCAAAATTTGAATAGGCACAATTAAGCACTTTAAGGATCATGTTTGGGTTTACTGGTCTAATTACTATTCAAATTTCCTTTCTAGGTCATTTTGGGTATTTGTTATGAGTGACGTGAACTTGGGGTATTATAATATGGTTCTCATGTTCACATAAATTTGGGATTCTCATGAAGCAATATAGCTCAAAAAATATAGCAATTAGGTTCAATGGTTCATTCACATACTCATACTCATGGTAGTTTAACAATAAATAGGCTTTGAGCCTTAAGATAACAATTACAAATATAGTAGTATATTTTCTATTCTCCTTAGCCAAAAAAATCATCTACAAACTCAATGTAAGTCCTCTATCACATCAAGCAATTAGGATGATCACACCCATCACCCTCCTCATCAAGCTTTCTATGAGGAACTATATATATAAACACATACATTGAGAAACACACATCAATTCGTGCTCTTGAATCTCTATAAACATGTTAACATGTCACATCCCACCTTTCGAGATGTGACAGTCCTAGGGTAAAGGGAGACGTAAGATCACCTAAACCCGTAAAATCCCTTAATGCACTAGGCTCACTAACACATGGCAACAACGTTCCTAAGATCGTAGCCAAAGACTCATAAATAATCCTATCATGTATATTATCTATTTTACATGCATAATTAGTAATTAATTATATGTGGTCCAATAATTGATTTTAGTCTTTATATCTCATGATTAGTTAATATCTCATCATTCATAGTCATCATACTTAAAAGATTACAACCTATAATAATATCCAACAGTCTTCCGAATAAATAGTAATAAGATAATGACCCATAGAGCTCTACTAAAAGTATGCATAATTACATGTCAACAAAATGGGCGATCCATAAGGCGGCAGAGTAATCTCTCAAGCAACTTGAGAGTTTTACCTTTCACGTACCTCTAAGTCTCCTGAAAAATATAAACAACTACGAGGTGAGATAAATCTCAGTGAGAACATGATATACTAACATGATATGCTGGCGAATAATATAGAATATGAAATGAACAATCTAATGATATAGTGTATCTTATGATACAAAGTATTTCATATTTATTAATTTAGCAAAAACCAATAGATCGGAAGCGCGGTATGCTTCCCTCAAAGTAATCAGAGTAGTGGCTAATACCTTACTTACTCTTATCACATAATGTCACGTAAGACTGATCAAGTCTCACGACTAGGATCTCAAACTTTCCCTAGCTAAAGTCCAGATATGGTGACCCTATCCGCGAGAATTTTACTGTGTGCACAGGTCCGATGTATAACCCACATCAGTCGGGGATTTCTGCTTGCTCATATTCACATGTAAATAATATATTCTATAATATAGCAATATGGCATAAGAAAGAATCATTCCTCGATAATAAATTTGGGTTTCAATAAAAGTCTCAAGTAATCACTAAGATAAGAATGATTTCATTTTCGGTATGCAATTTAGAAATAGGCCTAAGGCCTTCAATAGGTAATCCTAGCATAGCAAAGATATAACAACTTAGGTATGATTATGCAATAGAAACATTTTATAGGATTTCAATAAACTCATATGGTTGTCACATGTTGCGTATGGATGCCCATATTATATTAGCATATTATGAACTCACCTTGGATCCTTAGCTCCTATCAATTCCCGCACACTTTCCTTTCTTTTATTCTCTATAAGTAATCATCATACGAAACATATTACTCTATAATCTTATACTCAAGTATCACTAACCTTAACCTAGTCCTAAGTCTATACTTAGAGTACTATCTAAGGCTACACTTGTAACTCATCAATCATCAATCACATTAAGTCATACAATAAATGGTTAACTCATTCTCATATTCATAATCAATAAAGGAGCATTAAGGCTCAACTCATGCAAAGTCTGAATGGTCCATAATAGGTAATTTCACTTACCACATAAGTGTTACACAATTCAATCACTTACTCATCATTCTTACATATATACATGCCCAAACACATAATTAAATCAAAATTATAGTACTTAGACACATTCAATCAAGTCATGGTCGAATGGTCCAAGTATCCTAATTCCTATGTATTTGGTCAATTAGACCAAATAGTACATCATTCAAGACATACACATATAGTTGGACTTAATTGCATTACAAATTACAATTTACATTGACATGGGAATCATCAAATTAGTATGCGTACAAGCTCAATTAAGCATCCAATTTAAATCAAACATATTTGACTCAAGGTAACCCTAATTGGCATAACCTAACGTTTGGGGAAAACTTACAATTTTGCAATCAATTATTCAATTCAATCATAGAGGAGCTCAATTAGACATGTAAACAAAATTAAACAACTTTGGTTTGTAAATCAAGGTTGGGACGAATTCATCAATTGGGGAAAACCCTCAATTTGACAATTGGACTTTCAATTGAACATCAATTCATTCAATTCATGTATCAAGGAATACAATTAAACACTCAATTGAATTTATGCAACATGGAATCAAAAACCCTAGGTAGGCTGAAATGCATAATTGAGGAAAACTATCAATTAGTCAACCAATCTTCCAATTGAGCAATAAATCATTCAATTCAAGTATGAGGGAGCTCAATTAGACATGCAATTGAAATTAAACAAGTTTGGTTCAAAAACCCTAATCATGGTTGAACCTTACATTTAGGGGAAATCTTCAATTGGTCATCAATTGACCAATTTGAAACTCAATTCATGAAATTAAATCATCCAATTGCACAATTACACATTCAATTTAAACAAATCATCATGGAATTTAGAAGTTCATACTTGATCAAATCCTAATTTGGGTAAAACCCCAATTCATGCTTCTAATTCAAAATTAATCTTGCAATCATTCAATTAATCTTCAATTAACAATGAATCAAGAGCCAATTAAAAGAAGTCATCAACCTAAGGTGAAACCTTAGGTTGGCCGAACCATGGTGGAGAGGGGAAAACCCTCACACTCAAATCATTTTACAAATTAACGCTTGAAATACTCAATTAACATGCTAACATACACATTTATGCACTTAACAAAAATTATGGACTATGGAATTGAAAAGTCACTCTTGGCTGAACTACATAGGGGAAAAGAAGAAGAAAATTCAAGGCATTCATGGAAGATGATTCAAGAATTTAACTTAGCACATAGAAAGGAAGAAGTTTTGTGAAGCTTACCCTTGAAGTTCCTCTCTTCTTTGAAAACAAAAAGTGGCCGAAACTTATGAAGGGGAAAAGAGCAAGAAGACTCAACAAGTCAAGAAAAGGTTTAAGGATTCAAGTTAAGGAACTCAAATGGAAGAGGTTTCATATATAACTTACCTTTAAATTCTTTGATTTCAGGTAGGTGGAGAGGTGGCCGAACCTAGCTTCAATGAAGGCTAAGTTCTTCTTGTGTTGGGAGGAAAAGAAAAGGAAGAAGAAGAGAAAATAACATTTAAATATAGTGAGTGGTGGATTAGGGTTTTGCTTGTGAAAAGACCAAAATACCCTTAATAAGGAAGGGCAAGAAGATTCTAGAGCATGGTTAAATGGTCATTTCACTACCACTAACCCTTTAGGTAAGTAGCTTTTGGCTGAATAGGAAGACTAAGTCCATTTCCTAAATTGGTAGTTGATGGTGTCTTTTTCCCAAATTGGTTAGGCAATTATGCACAAGCTAAAGTACTCCACCATTTACCTCAATTGTCATTATTCACATGCATCCTAAAAGATGTTCACTTAATCCTTAATTAACTCTAATTAATCATTATTAATCACATAGTCATATCTTATGCACCATAAGATTAATTATTAGACACAGTGCATAAATAACACACCAGAATTATAATACAATGTAATTAAATTGCTGACAGTACAAAAAATGATACTGCATAATTAAATAGCAGACAATGTAGGAATAACACTGTATAATTAAATGACAGACAGAACAGAAAAATTTTCAGGAGGAAAAATTCAGGGTATTACATAACACATCTTATTCTCACCTTAGACTAAGGCCTATATGAAGGAAATGAAGAAAATAGAAAGGAAATCCAAACCCTAACTTACCTCTTCAATATATATGCTTCAATTAAAAAGAAAGGATGAACTCTTTCAACCCTGGATCCTTTAATTGATGCAATTAATGAAGTTTCTTAACATTTAATGGAGTTAAGTTGGTGTTTCTCTTGAAGATTTAGGGCTAGGAACTCAGAAATGGCGATAATGAATGGATTTGGGTCTTAATTTCTTATATAGAGCTTACTTCCCGATTCTGCCCCTAACACGATTCTCGAGTGTTACTTTGAGTAACAGCCGTGAATTGTCATTGTTCACGTTACTATTTATGATTTCCTTCACTGTCGTTACTTTCGTCCAGTAGCCACTATTTGAAATCCCATATTTTATTCACCATCTTTACTCATCCATCACCGCCGTGAACCTCAGCAAGTAACAGGAGTGATGTATAAGTAACGAGCGTTACTCTCCTTATATCAGCGTTCTTAGAAAATTTGAAGTCTTAGATCCAAATCTCAATACATAACCCACATATACACATAACATGCAATTCATAGCTCGTATATACACATGATACTCAACTTATATCTCATACAATGATCAAATGGATGTACATATGAACTTGGGGTATTACATGTGTAGAGAGTATATATTTGAATTTGATTTTCAAATACCTATCCCAAGGCCAAGTCCTAATTCTTTCATGGTTGCAGGTAATGCCATAATCCCAGCACCAATAATAGTTGTTGAAAGATTAAATACAACACCAAGTAAAGAAGCTCTATTGAATTCTTTAATTCCTTGCCTATCTCCTTAGATTTTTGGAAGTAATGGTGATTCTTGATTAATGGGTTCTTGGGTTGTTCTTGCTTTCTTGCCTATTTTTTTGGGATTTGGAGAAGAAGAGAGGAACTTTGATTTTCAGCAGAGAAAGAAAAGTGGAGAAGACGAAGAAGAAAGAGAAAAGAAAAGTGGGGCCAAGCTAATAAAAAAATATAACTCTCCTAAATTCTTAACGGCTCTATTAGGGACAGTTAAAAATTAGGCCTAATTGACTCAATTTTACAAATTACAGAATGTAATTGAACATTTTTAGAGTAAGGGGGAAAAATTGAACTTAGAGGTAAAGTTGAAGGGGGGAATTGCACTTTTGGCAATATATATGCAATTAACTATGACAAATTAAAATTAAAAATATATATATGTATGTAAAAAAATAACTATACATTTAATGGAAATTTTACGTATCAACAATAATTGCTGGTAAATTTATCAAACAACTAACATTTATCAATTAACAGTTATTGGTCATCAACCACTAGTTATGAGTTAGCATGAACCAACTAAATCAAACAGACCCTTGATTACCATTGAAAGAAGATCTAGAATTTAGGATGAGTTAAATTGATTTTATTAAAAATAAAGGTCTTAGATGAAATTCTAATTAATCATTTTTTAAATCATGAATTGTACAAAAAATAAAAATATTTTTTAAAAATAAAAAATAATTCAAAACATGGTTTTCACTATAGTTGTAAAAGATGGGCTCGGTGAAGGATTATTGGGCACAAGCACAGCGAAAACTGTTCGGTGAGTGAAATCTCAAACATTTTAAAATTTCACAACACCAATTATTGGTCCAATAAACATTCAAGCAATCTTTTTAATTAATGTGTAAAACACATATGTAAAGAAAAGAAAGAGCAAGTGGTATTCAAAATACCTCTTGAAGCCAAAGACTTTGAACTTTA
>CATKHJ010099678.1:0-12884 GCA_949750685.1 Vernicia montana | reverse complement strand
CACCCGTAAAAGGATTGTTGATAGTGAAAATCTCAAGTGAAACTTCAGGAGTGGATGTAGGCAAGGAGTTGGCCGAACCACTATAAATCTTGTGTTTGAATCTCTCTTCTCTACATTTTTATATTTATTGATTATTTGCTTATTTGTTTGAATGGTTTAGATATTCATATAAACTTAAAATTACTTATTTGCTTTGATTAATTATTTCTGCTAATATTATTTTAATATTCAAGTTTTTCAAAGCAAAAATATTTAAATTGAAATTAATTTTTGAAAATCCTATTCACCCCCCTTTTAGGATTTGCCATACTTGGGCCAACAAAAGAGATTATAATGGGAGTTTGCTTGAAGTTGTGGAGCTTGAGCATCCTGTTTGGCCTATAAAAAAAAAGGTTTTGTTCATGTGTGAATGGTTTGATCCTAAGCTCAATTTGGGTACAAAAATCCATCCAGAATACAAGTTAGTCGAGGTCAATCAAAGACGAAGGTTCAATAAGTATGAGCCATTTGTTCTCGCAACTCAGGCGTGTCAAGTGTATTACTGTCAGAGCCCCAGTCTGAGATGTGACATATCTGATTGGCTTGCTGTTTGCAAAATAAAAGCACGCGTTGAATATAACATGCCTGATGCAACATCATCTGATGTCATTGTTCGTAACACAATCGCTTTTCAAGAAGATGACATTGAGGATCATTATATAGCAATGGAAGGTGATGGTGAATCTAAAAATTTAATAGATCCCAATGGTGGCTACATCGAACTGGTAGATGAAGATGACCATGAAAAAGAGGAAGAAAAGGAAGAAGAAGAAATAGATTTAGAAGACTTTACTGATGACACTGATGAGGATGAGTTTGAAATAGATGATACTAATAGTGAATAATTGCAATTATGTAAATATCCATTGTATAATCTAAAACAATATTTTCAGTATTGTTACATTAATTTCCTTTATGCACTATTATTTAAAATATTGAAATGTTGCATGTAATTATATGTGTTACTGTATTTTATTGTTATGTAAAAATATTTGTGCCTAGATGGCTAGAAGAGCAGCAGATGAGACTGTAGGTGGTCGTGGTCATCGCAGACAACCGGCGGCACCTGGGAGGCCTTCCCGCTGACGAGCGCCTCCTGTTGTTGTATCACCACCACTACCACTAATTCTACCAGCAGCACCTTCTACGTATGCATCTGCCCCTAGTCCCCCACCACCGCCTATGGCACCAGTGCCACCTATATCGGCCTCTCCAGCTGCTATCCCATCACCACCCATTGCACCAGCACCACATTCTACATCGACCTCTACAGCTACTATCCCACCACCACCTATGGCACCATCGCCACATTCTACATCGACCTCTACAACTGCTACCCCACCACCACCCTTGGCACTAGTGCTAGGTACATCTATTGGGAGTCCAGCGACATATTCATCTCCCTACACTGGACCACCTCCACCACTACCAATCAAAGACCCCCTTAGAGGTTATGGTATATGGCGCCTGGATTATGATGTAGCGAGGTATGTTTTCTAAACTTTGTTATTGCATATCGTTAATGGATTTCAGTGTTGTTTTCTAACTTTTAGTATTGTTTTATTATTATCTTAATTGCAGCTGCCATTTTCGTCAGTCCAGCCAGGCTTCGAGGACCATATCGAAGACTTTTGCACAGTGGTTCATTAAGCAGGGACATGATTGGGCGAGCGTGCCTGCTGATGTCATCGTTTACTACTGGGACGAGTTCAGGGTATATGTTCTTAACTATAAGGAATGTAGTGTTTGTTGTATTATGTATATCATTTTATGTTGATAAGTTTATTGTGATGTGTTTGTGAGCAATGTGTCCTTCAATATATGTCAGTTGTTGTGTATTGGCCTGTTATTTCTATGTAGGGTGTTTTAGGGACCTCAATTATGGGGTCTAGATGTTTATTTTATAGTTGAAACTCTGCCAGATTTTCATTACAAATTTAATTTCTGTTTTTTCCCTTTCTTTTGTTGAACATGCAGAAAACATATTGTAATATATATATATCAGTTCATTGTGATGTATTTGTGAGTAATGTGTTAATATATATCAATATATATATCCATTGTTGTGTATTGGCCTGATATTTATGTGGAGGGTGTTTTGGGGACCTCAATTATGGGGTCTGGATGTTTATTTTATAGTTGAAACTCTGTCGAATTTTTATTAAAAATTTAATTTCTGTTTTTTTACTTTCTTTTGTTAAACATGCAAAAAGCCTGGAGCTAAGATGATGAGGTTGCAGCCGCAGTATATCAGAGATCGTACACCCAAGCTGGCATCCGATATACAGACAGACTATCCAAGTGGAGAAGAAAGGGTCAGAGACCAGATAAGGTACCTGAGGAGGTTTGGAATAGATGGATGGCACACTGGTCCACACAGGATTTCTAGAAGAAGAGTGTTGCTGCCTCTACGAATCGGTGCAGTGAGACTGGGGGTGAGGGATCCGGTGCACCAGTCCACACCGGAGGGTCAATATCCTTCCTCGAGCAAGAAGCTCGCCTGGTAAATCAACTAATAATTATTTGTCGATTTACATTATATATTTATGTAAGTATTTTGCAACTATGTCGCAAATTGATTGCTATATATATATGTTGTATTCTAGGATAGGGAGTTAGGCAGAGCGCCAGACACTGTTGAGCTGTTTGAGGCCACTCAGCTATTCCTCCAGGTTGTAGGCAGAGAGAAGAAGAGGAGGGTACATGGCATGGGTGCTAAGGCACCCACTTTTTTTAGCCATGGATCGTCCAGCAGCTCCACTGCGAGGTCCCATACTACAGAGATCCCTAGTCCAGTGGAGACACGACTTCAACAAATGGAGCATCGGATAGAGTCCATGGTGTCTGAGTATTAGTAGACGCAGCTTCAATCCGACTTGCAGGTCTGAGATATCATCAGAGAGGTGCTATCTAAGTATCTCAGTCCAGCTTGCACATCTTCTTCTGCTCCAACATCACAGCAGTAATAGCAGCAGGACCCGCCCTAGGACCCGTCCCAGTACCCCCCCAGGACCCCATCGAGTAGCATTTTTTTTCACATATGTATTTGTTTTTTCATACATGTATAGTACAAACATGAATAATATTTGTTATATTGGATTTATATTTTATTTATTAAATTTTCATTTAAAATACATTTTTTTTCTACATAAAATGTCTTTTATTTAAATATTCTTATATAAATTAAATTTTAAAAAAAAATTACAAATTAAATTTTTAAACAAGATTTTGCGACGGATAATACGTTGCTAATTCAATACAGTACTCGCTATGTTAGCAAGAGTTAGCAACGAAAATAATCTGTCGCTAAATTTAGCGATACATTAGCGATGAAAAATTTGTCGCTAATATATAACTGTGAACCCTCAATTTTGCACCCAAATGATGCTGCCGCAGCTTGACACTTACTAAATTTCATGCGCTACGCAAAGCCGGTACGGCGGTCCCGCTAGCCGGTTAGTGGGCAGGGATCAAGGGGGCAACGCTCCCAGAGCAAAAATTAGCTTTCAGTTATCATACTACAACGATAATTAATTTCGAACCCATCGCCACTGACTGGTAATTTTTCAGGCTTCAGAATACCCCGAACTGACCCGGAAGCCCCGAAAACTAACCCGGAAATTGAAAAAACCAAAAATAAGAAAAAGCTGAGCCATATCCGCCGGAGGCTCCGGCAGAGCCGCCAGGCCTCCCGGCGGGCGCCTCCGAGAGCGCTCGAGGCTCTGCCAGGCGGAGCCTCTGCCCCTTTGCACGGAGCCTCTTTGGCGCGTCAGAAGTGGCAGGGGCTCTTTGGCGGTCAGAGCCGCCGGAGCCCCTGGCGGAGCTGCCAGGAGCCTAGCGGCAGCCGCCAGCTCTCCTCTGGGAAGCCAGCCCTGACGGAGCCTCTGGATTTTTCGCTGGCACTATTCCCCTATGCACCAAATTGACCCTTTCGCCCTTCCAGCCTAATTTTTTCAACCCTAAACTTCCCTACCCTTCTTGTCTTTTCACTTTCCCTATTCCCAAACTACCCCCAACTCATTTTGCCTATAAAAAGGCCACTCCTCTTCATTCCACACACCTTTGAGCATTTGTTGATTTGCTATCTACTTGCTCCCTTCTTTCTCTCTAATTAGTCTTCTTACTTATTTTGAGTAATCTTAATTAGTTAATTAATTAAAAATCAATTTTAATCAATTAATTAATTTTTCAATTAGTTTCCACCCACTCCCAATTAGTTAATTAATTAAAAATTAATTTTTAATTAATTAATTAATTTTTCAATTAGTTTCCACCACTCTCAATTAATTAATTAATTAAAAATTAATTTTTCAATTAGTTTTTACTCAACTTGATTAATTAATCATTTTAATTAATTAAAGTTGGGTAATTAAGCAACCAAATTATCAAATTAATTTCCTCCGAGATTAATTTAAATCCATCATCCAAAATTGATAAAACAGTATTTCGGTCCTAAAAATCACTTCGCCCACTCAAAATGCCCCCAAAGAGAAGGTACATCATCTTCTCTCACCAACTCCAAAATCACCCCAAATCAAATCAAATCAATCTGACCAATCCCTAAACCCCTCCACCTCACAGTAGAATGAACTACGTGGGTTTTGATCTCCATTCAGTAGGGTACGTAGGCACGCTTGGAATATGAATCCAAGCCTCAAATCTAAATTTTAATCAATTCCCTTTCCCTTTTATTTTTTCAATCCATTGTAAATGTAAATTTTAATTAATGTTGGAGTAAAAGAGCGATCTTGTGATTTTCCTAGTACCCATAAAGGCTAGAGGAAATACCCTCCTTTACTTGTGATTGTTTAAATACTCGCTCTTTAAATACTTGCTCTTTATTTTCCCATGCACTCATAATAATACCATGCCCATGCATTTTAAATTTCAATTAATATCCGTCATTCATGAAATCCATTTTCAAAGTCAAATTAAACTTGAAAGTCAAATCGAGATTATTTAAAACCAAAAACCTAGTCCTCAAGCTCAACCTGGTTCGAGAACTAGTGACTTTATCATTGGGTAAATTAATCGAAGATTAATGAATTGGAGTCAAATTGAGATTTTCCTTAATTTTTCTATTAAAAATAAATTAGGGTGGCGACTCCCGAATCTCTTTAAAAATCAAAAATCAATTTTCCGAGACGATAGTTGTTTCCAATCATGAGCACCGAAATTTGTACCTTAACCTCTCTTAAAAATCGCTCTTGCCTTACTTTAAGACCCACATTTTTCCAGAGTGAGGGGAGGGGGCGTTCGGGCGAGGCCTCACAATAATATATCATCACCAAATTAGCGACAAAAATTTAATTCAGCGACAGATATAATCGGTCGCTGAATTTAGCGACAGATTTTTCCATTGCAAATAACGTCACTAATTTTTTTTAGCGACGAATTTTATGTCGCCAATCTGTCTTTAAAATTTAGCGACGGATTTTATCCGTCGCTTTTTCTTTGCGAGGAGCTTTTTTACAACGGATTTATTCCGTCGCTAATATATATTAGCGATAGATTTTTATAATTTAGCGACGGATTAATCCGTCGCTAAACTGCTAGATTCTAGTAGTGAAAGCAGGAATTTTGATCCTGTAGACATTTGTCTTAGTTTCTAGGCATATGTGCTTAGGTTTTGATGTTAATTCCCGCGTTATCATCCTATCAATAACTTGATATTGAGTCCTTGAATCCCTAGTAGAGGCCGACCTCCTAGGACTTTTGAAAGATCCTTTAGTTTTTTTTTTCTCAAGTGTTCTAGATGGTATATGTCCTTGTAATTCTCTTGTTTTTCATTATTAAAATTCCTTATTCATATGCTTACCCTTTATTTTCAAGTTTTAGTTGGCATATCAAATACTATATCATCCTATGGTTTAAAAAAGCATTTGTAAATTGACAACATATATGATAATTAATCAGTAGTTGGTGCAATTTTGAAGCACTTTGGAGTAAATAAGAACCATGACATCTTAAAAAAAAAAAAGAATATAAAGAATGATAAGCATAAGGCATGATAATATTTAAGATAGAGAGTTGCACAAGGAGGAAAGTATTTAATTTCAGTGTAACTTATAGTGAAGGAAAACTTGCCAAATAAAAGCTAATTTAGTTTTGATAAAAGAAATTATTGGTGATGAAGCTAATTCTAACCGAAGTGAGATCGCTCGGAATAGTTCACTTTTAGTTGAGTTTGAATAGAACTTATGCGACCTGTAAGAAGAAACAAGAGTCAAGTGGGCTAGGCGGGGTGCCTAGCAAAGCCACTCCGACGATCAAGTTAGTGAATTGGCTCAAGGTAAGAGATCAGGAACAATATTGGAGAATTGCTGGTGTTTGTGTTAGCAAGAATGCATGTACCTTTCGTTGGTTTGATTTTGAGGTATTTATAGGAGATAGATCCTTACATAAGTTGAATATGGATCTCCTTGACCGGTTCGGATATAGATTAGCTTGCTTTATTGTTTTAATCCGCTTCCTGCTCGGATACGAACTCGATGGCTTCTTATTTGACTTTGGTTAATGGGCTTGCAAGTATTTTATATTGGGCCGGGCCCAATCTTACTTTACTACCCAGTTCGGTATATTTTGTCCCTTATCAAATATGACATTATTAATTAATGTGTCTTTTTATTGATTTAATTTATAGAAAAAGTGATAGACTCAGTCTACTTAAAAATTTCATTTTTCCTGCGAAACTCTAGTATTCGAAACACACTCATCCATTCCCCTATATAACCCAATTGCTTCTTTTATCATCTCGCTAAGTTTTTAAGGATCCTTCCTCACCTTGTAATTTCTTCACAAATTCACCATCGATTTTCCTTATTGCTTCCCTCATCTGGCCAATGAAGCGAGTCATCAATTCTAATTCTGATTCTGATTCCTTGGGTGTGCAACTTGCAGGTGCCAAGATAATGAAATTCCCCAGTGAACAATCTGGAAATGGTGGCAAAGCTCTTGAACGAATATTCACAGCAAAGGTAATTCCAATACCTGATCTAGCCTTAAAAATACCCATTAGGCATTTGCTAAGAATTGCAGAAACAACCTTAACTCGAGTAGGATTTTCCATCCCTGAATTGGCTACTATGGTTTTGAGACTTGCAATGGCTGTTGCATCAAACACAAACCTCCTTGTTTTAAGCTTCATTTTTCTTAAAAAGTGACCATACAGAGCCATTATATTTGCTTCAATGGGGAATTTATAATTCTGTGGAAAAATAGATGGACCATCCAAATTTGGGTAAATAATTTCATTACTAGACTTGGATGCTACATCAGCCCAATCTTTAAGAAATGAACACAGAGCAGTTCCATCACAAATAATGTGAGAAACAAGAACACCAATGGTAAAGCCACCACATGCGAAACTAGTTTCTTGTATCATAGCAATATGAGATCCAGGAATTGGTACTTGCAAATTGGCCTCTGCAGGTAACAATTTATTCATTGATGGAAGATCAGGTTGTTTGAGAAATTCTAACAGGGAAATTTTAGCTCTGGCCTCTACATAAAAAACCCCATCATCATTACAATCAACGGAAAGATTATCTTTAACCTTTCCAGCAAAAGGGTAAAAACGAGTTGAGGTTTGATATAAAGATTGCTTTAACAGTAGAGATCTCTTAGAGATGGTATCATCATCATCATCATTTGTGTTTTGACGAAAGTTAGGATAGTAAAGAATCATGGGAATGTAAACGTATGAGAAAAATTGATCCAAAAGAGAGATTTTGTAAATTTTAAGGTGAGAAGGCGTTGGTGAACAAGGTTTAATTCTTTCTTGTGAAAGTTTTCGACCTCCATTTTGATCACAAAAGGCCAGAGGCAGGCAGGGGATGAGTTTAGAAAGGATGTGGTGTAACTTTCAAGTCCTGTTCCAATAAAATTTTATAGGTTCAGGCCTAAATCTAGCACTGCTAATTTCCTCCATGTGCAGTTCTCTTTTCGTTTTGTGTTATTCTCTTTTGGCATGTGTCATTCATGCAGGCTGAAGCTTTCATGCAACACCATGCAGAGAAACAAGTAGGAGTGAGGTGTTCTAACTTTTACTCATTCTCAAAATTCTGCCTATTTCTTCTATTGTTTGTTATTTCCTTGGCTCAAGATCACAAATGTCTCTACCCTCTTCCATATATAGTTTCTCTTTATCAGCTAAACCCACACCCAATTTTCTTTTCTAAAATTGGGTCGTTACACTGTCAATGGGACATTTTTATCTCATGCTTATAATTTCTAATAATATTCAACACCACTGATGACTCTTTTTAGTTCACAGGTAATGAATTCATCTCTAAAACTGAAAATTTTTGAAATTTAATTTTAATTAAAAATAATAATAATAATATTCAACACACAAGAATATGGTTATTTTAGTTGGAAAAAAAACATGAAGAGCAATAATACTTAATTACTTATGGATGATAATTTAGTCACTCATCATTCCAGAGGAGAAGGATTAATGGAAGTATATTGAAGTATGTAGTTTCTGCTCAAATAAATAATTTGTCAGTAGTAAATGCAATTTACTTGTGATTAAAGTTCTATTGCAAGGATAAATTATATAACAAATAAAAAAATAAATATTTTTTTCACATTCTATTAAGAGCAAATTAATTAAAAATATAGAATTCATTTATAATTAAATTTTAAATAAAATTCATTTTAGAAAATGACTTTATTTAAGAATATGAAATTTAATTAAATTTCATATTTTTATTTTTTAAATAATTTTAAATTTAAATTTATTATTTTGTTCATTTTGTAAAATTTATTTAAAATTTTTATTTACATAATTAAATACATATAATTAAAATAATTTTTTTTCAAATATATTAATTTAAAATAAATTTTACAAAAGTTTATAAAATTTACACACACCATTCCTTTTTATCTGATATTTTTTTAAAGAATTTTTTTTTCCAAAATATCTGTCACTTTAGAAAATTAATAAAATATATTTTTTTTCAATTATATTCTTATCATCTACTTTATAATTAATACACATATTATCTATTACTCTATAATTAATAAGGGTAATTTAATCATTTTATTTTTGAAATTTAACGTAATTAATTATTTTTTAATTTTTATAAAATAATAAAAAATCACAATTAAAAAGGAATGATGGGAGTATCTATTTCATATAAGAATAATTAATACCTCTTAGCAAATGGCTCCAAAAGTTATATCTAACACTGTAGCACATAAGGCTCTTCACCTTCACCAGAAAGAGACAATGAGATATCCCTAAATATTTGTCATCTTTATTATTATTATTTTTTTTTTGAAGCATCATCTTTATTATTAGATTCTTGAAACTTATGATTACAATAATTTGCTCCATTCTTGAAGGTTCTCATTATTACTTTAGAAAAGTTTTTAAATCCCCAATTACTTTTTATTTTTTCATAAAAAGGTAAGATAAAGTAAAATTATCAAATATGTAAGAGGATTGCACTAATTGATTAATGGATATAAAATTTTACATTATTAATTGAGGTTTAGTTTTTTATTTAGACTATAATAAATTATGTATGCTTGGAAATGTTTCAATTTTGATGCAAATAACTTACATTTCTTTCCTTCTTCTTAACATAAATAGGATTCGTACATAAATATATATATATATATATATTATATTTAGTTTTGCACAACACATTTAGAGAGATTCTATTACATTTATATCGAGAATAAAATATAAACTAGATCAAAGAAAACTAATAACACATAAAATAGATTTGTTTGTGTAAAGAAAAGTGTGAATAAGATGGATTGAATTTATAAAAATTTTGAATTTTCTAAATTTAGACCTGATTCCATGAGAAAATAATGTTTTCAAATTCGGCACAATTTTAAAATTGATGAAGACAAATGATTACGAGTGAAAGATTCAATCATAATTGAATTAGGGTCAAACTAAAATTTTAAATAATATCATATTTTTATTAGTTATATGTTAAAAATAAATATAATATATATAAAATTAAAATTAATCAACGTTACCATAGCAATTAATTAATATTACTTAGAAGTAACTATTAGAAAATTATAATAAATTAACTCATTAAATGACCATTTTGAAATTCAAATTCTGATGGATCTCACTACTCGATAGTGAGAGGTATACTCGGATTTGTGTACTATTACGTAAAAAATATGAATTTAAATATTCATATGCTTAAAATAGTGAATAAGTGAATAATAATTTGAAATTCAAAATAAGCTATACACTAAGGAAAGTGAGTTATCCCACATCGAAAAAATACAAAGTTGGAATGAAATATATATTGAAAGACTCTTCTTTTAAATGCTAAAAAAAGTAGCCAAAGAGACTTTTTCTTGCTAACGCAGAGGTGCAAATCCATAGTCCAAACCTAACTTCATGTGCGCTACCTGCGTATTGTTAAAGCAAGAATAATAGAGGAAGAATTGAGTATTTTGTATATACTTTGTTGTGTTTATTACAAAAGAAATGAACGATATTTATAGGCAACAAATATACATAGATGGATGCTTGATTGGAGGGAGCTAGCTGGATGAAAGAGCTGCACATGGTGGTGGTATAGAAAGTCTAAGGTGGGTGAGTTTGTATTTTTGACTATTGACTTTAGTTACATTAACATCCCCCCTCAAACTGAAGATGGTGAAAGATTAGTCATCTGAAATTTGCTAACAAGATCACGGAAGCGTTGAGATGAGGTTTAGTGAAAATATCAGCAGTTTGATCAATGGAGGATACTGATAATAATTTGACTGAATTTTATAGTACATGATGTCGTACAAAATGACAATCATTTTCAATGTGCTTGGTACGTTTATGAAAAACATCATTATGAGCAATTTGAATAGCACTGTGGTTGTCACAATGTAATGTAGTAGGAGATGACTGCTTAATATCCATATCTTGAAGAAGTTGACGAAGCCAAATTAGTTCCGAAGTAGCATCAGCAAGTGCTCGATATTCAGTTTCAGTACTAGATCTGGATACAACACTTTGCTTTTTGCTACGCCAGGATATGAGGGAGTGACCAAGAAAGAAACAATAACCAGTAGTTGAGTGACGATCAGTAAGGTCTCCTGCCCAATCAGCATCAATGTAGGCTTGCAAGTTTAGAGATGAAGATCTAGAAAAATGTAATCCATGGAACAAAGTTCCTTTGACATATCGTAAAATTCGAAGTACTGCTGCAAAATGAGTGGTGCGAGGAGCATACATGAACTGACTGACTACATGAACTGCATAAGCAATATCAGGTCGAGTGACTGTGAGATACACAAGACTGCCAACCAGTTGTCGATAGAGAGTGTCATCATTTAGAGGAGTACCATCTGTGGTGGAGAAGTGAGCATTTGCCTCAATTGGAGAATTTGAAATTTTCTCATATGTGATACCAGCACGAGAAAGAAGATCTGTAGCATATTTGGCTTGAGATAAATAATAGCTAGTGGAATCGGATGAGACTTTTAGACCAAGGAAATAATTAAGCTGCCCCAGATTCTTCATTTCAAATTTATTGCTCAAAAATAGTTTAAAATCTTTGATGCCTTGTGAATCACTGCCAGTTATTATCATATCATCAACATACAAAAGTAAAATAATGCAACCTTTAGGGGTGTAGCGAATGAATAAAGTATGATCATGGGGACTAGATTGGAAACTAATTTCTTCAATAGTCGAACTAAATTTAGCAAACTAAGCTCGAGGAGCTTGTTTTAATAAGAGCTTTCTGAAGGCGACACACTGTGTTAGGAGAATGGTCATAACCAGCAGGAGGTTGCATGTAGACTTCTTCATTTAGATCACCATTTAGAAAGGCATTTTTGACATCCATTTGAAATAATGGCCACTGTTTAACAGCAGCAATGGATAGAAGACTGTACTATATCCATTTGGATCCATTTGATTTTGTAGACCCATTTGGACCCAATTATGGACTTACCTTGTGGTAACTGTACTATATCCCAGGTGTGAGTATGTGTAAGGGCCCAAAGTTCTTCTGCCATAGCTTTCTGCCAGAGAGGGTTAATACTAGCTTCCCGATAATTTTTAGGTTCATAGAGGGAAACAATAGTAGAATAACAGTGATAATTGTGAAGAGTAACAAGAGTTTGTCTTACACGAGTGCTACGACGAGGAGAGGTCGAAGCAGGTGGTGGAGGAGAAGGATCTTAAGACGATGAAGAGTCTGTAGAGGCAAGTGTAGAGGGGCCAACATGCTTTGAGTTGAGCTTTTCTGCAGAAGAATCATCAGGAAAAATAATAGAGGGGTCTGTCAAAAAAGAAGGAGAAACATGCTGAACTTTAAATGATGAAAGACTTGAAAATATTTTATGTTTCCAGAAGGTAACATGACGAGAAATATGAAGATGTTGAGAAAGGGGATCCCAACAACGATAACCTTATGTTCAATTCCATATCCCAATAAGCAACATAATCTGGCTCGTGATTCTAATTTTGTATGTTCATTGGACTGAAGAAGAACAAAACATGCACTACCAAAAACACGAAGAGACTTATAATCAGGGATATGACCATAAAGTTATTTATAAGGAGAAACATTACCAATGGTAGAAGTGGAAATTCTGTTTATGGTGTATACGGCGGTGAGAGCAACTTCTCCCCAAAAAGATTCCGGACATGATGAAGAAATAAGAAGGGCTCGGACAGTATCTAAAATATGTCTGTGTTTGCGTTCTGTTTTACCATTTTGTTGAGATGTTCCTGGACAAGATCTATGTACAATTGTTCCATTTTGAGATAAAAATTCAGATAAAACAGAATCTTTGTATTCCATAGCATTATCAGTACGAAAAATTTTAATTTGAGAAGAAAATTGAGTTTTGAC